>JAVDPK010000068.1:695147-755547 GCA_034780415.1 Cichlasoma orientale
GTGTGTGTGTGTGTGTGTGTGTGTGTGTGTGTGTGTGTGTGTGTGTGTGTGTGTGTGTGTGTGTGTGTGTATATGTTTGGGGGTGGGGTAGTAAAAGAGAGGTTAATCACCCATGTGAAAAAAGGAAAACCTACAAACAAAAGCGTTCAAAGGCCCTTTCATATGTTTTCCATTGAAATTTGGTGAATATTCTGTCACCGTGCTTTTGAAGTGATTGCTGAGCATACAGTTCAGAGAAATGCTCCTTTGGGCCACTGCCTCTGCAGTCTTTGTTGTCATCTTCATTGTGCTTTGCTGACCCTATGCTTTTCTAAAGAGCAACATCCCACACCTCCGATTAATGCCTCATTAGGCCTGGTACTCGCTGTGAGCAGGGGCGGTGAGCACATCTCACGTCTATTTAGGCACAACTCCCACACCCAAACTTTCAGCATGGAGGAGAAATTATTAAGAAGCCCCAAACCTGGGTACTGTTTAACTCCCGTTTTCTCACACCCTCCACTTTGTAGCAGGGCCAGAGTGCACCTATGGGTCTTTTTATTTGCTGAGGCTTATCCTTGATCTGTTCATGTGATTGTCAAACGATTCTATGCTGCTTTCAATCACATCAATCTCCATGAAAAAACAAATTTGACTCTTACGTGACCATTTAATGTGAGGTTTAACTTCACGCATTGTTCCATTGCTATTACCATGCATGAAATATAGTGTCCGCTTTACTGAAAAGAAAAACTTCACACTGTGTCACATAAATACAAAATATTAAAAGTCTAGGGATTTATTGGTGTCCACTGAAAAAGTTAATATTTTGTGATATTTTTAATAAAAAAATTACAGATGTTCTCAGACCTTACATAATGGTTTGATTAAAATAAGCCCTGGTTCAGTTGTCCAGTTAACTTGGTTCATTTAAGCAATTGCTGTAACCTTGATTAGGACCAAGTAGGACCCTCAAAGCATGTGCACATTTGTATCTGTTTTATCCTGCTTGTCCTGTTGTGTTTTGTTTTTATTTATTGAAATTTGCAGCATACAGTATTAGCCGACTTCCTACATGAGTCATTTGTGCCATGATAAATATGAGCAAAACATTTTAAAGCTCAGACTGACCTGCTGTCAGTCACCTAGATTTCAACTCCTCATATGAGCCCTGATGATGTGCCAAACCTGTCAGTCTGTATGAGTTCATGTTATACACACTTGGTTCGTTTGTATAAAAAAAAGCCTGTGAATCAGACCAGAAACATATAGTGAAACAATGCAAAATTACCACAAAATAAACCATTTAAAATCCCCATTTTTTAATAGAATGTGATGTCACAAAGCTAACACTTATTTTTTTTAAACTGATGAACACTTGACTTTTTGAGGGAAGTGTATATTGTCCATAGTGGTTTACACATTTGCTTGGCAAGTGAAAGGTGGTTGTTTGATTCCTGCAAGGTAAAGACTCTACAATAATTACAGAGAAGACCCAACAGTCAAAACAACCCCCTATGACCAAGCAGTTGGTGACAGTGGGAAGGGAAAACACTCTTTTAACAGGAAGGAACCTCTCGCAGAACCAGGCTCAGGGAGGGGCAGTCATCTGCTGTGACTGGCTGGGGCTGAGGGGAGAGAGAGTACAAAAAACATGCTGTGGAAGAGATCCAGAGATCAATAATCAGTAATAATTAAATGTGGAGTGGGGTATAAACAGAGTAAAAGAGGTGAATGAAAAGAAACAGTGCATCATGGGAACCCCCCAGCAGCCTAGGTCTATAGCAGCATAACTAAGGGATGGTTAATGGGCACCTGATCCAGCCCTAACTATAAGTTTGATTAAGCCTAAGCCTAATCTTAAAAATAGAGAAGGTGTCTGTATCCCGAATCCAAATTGGGAGCTGGTTCCTCACAAGAGGGGCCTGAAAGCTGAAGGCTCTGCCTTCCATTCCACTATTAAGTATCCTAGGAACCACAAGTAAGCCAGCAGTCTGAGAGCGAAGTGCTCTATTGGGGTGATATGGTATGAGGTCCTTAACATAAGATGGGGCCTGATTATTCAAAATATTGTATGTGAGGAGAAGAATTTTAAATTCAATTCTGGATTTAACAGGGAGCCAATGAAGAGAAACCAATATGGGAGAAATATGCTCTCTCTTTCTAGTCCCTGTCAGTCCTCTATCTGCAGCATTTTGGATCAGCTGAAGGCTTTTCAGGACAGCCTGGAAGTAATAAATGCATGACTTTGAGACAGAATGTTCTAGAAATATTGTACAAATGCAAGAAAAGCAGTCCCACATATTTGCTTAATACATGCATTGAAGGACATATTCTGGTCAAAAATTACTCCAAGATTTCTCAGTGTTACTGGAAGCCAAGGTAATGTCATCCAGATTAAGTTAAGACATTCCTGCAATTTAACTAATTGATGTGTGTCATCTGGCTTCATGCATAACAATGAAAATGTATGCAATACTTTGTAATAATACTGCCTAAGGGAAGCATGTATAATGTAAATAAAATTGGTCCTAGCACATAACCCTGTGGAATTCCATAATTAACCTTAGTGCATGAAGAAGACGCCCCATTTACATGAACAAATTTGAGTCTATTAGATAAATATGATTCAAACCACTGCAGTGCAGTACCTTTAATACCTACCTGGCATGCTCTCTAATAAAATGTTATGGTCAACAGTATCGAAAGTTGCACTGAGGTCTAGCATGACAAGCACAGATATGAGTCCACTATTGGAGGTTTTGCCTGGAGTGGAAGACCCCAGCTTCTATTGATCTTGTGCTTAGAGGTTGTTCCTTTTCTGCCACGATTAGTGCCTCTGTGCTATCTTTCAGCCCAGCTTTGTCCAGCCCCATCTCCTGAAAAACACCCGCCAACACAACCCTTCCTTCACCAAACTTTACAATTCTCCAGGCAACCGCCAAACCCAGCCTCGTTCATCGGACTGCCAGATGGAGCAGTGTGATTTGTCATTCCAGAGAACACATCTCCACTGCTCTAGAGTCCAGTGGCAGTGTGCTTTACACTGCTGCATCTGATGCTTTGCATTGTGCTTGGTGATGTAAGGACATGAAAACCCATTCAATGAAAGGTCTCTATGCACCGTTCTTGAGCTAATCTGAAAGCCACATGAAGTTTGGAGGTCTGTAGTGATTGACTGCAAAAAGTTGGCAACCTCAGCACTATGCCCCTCAGCATCTGCTGACCCCACTCTGTGATTCTGCATGGCCTACCACTTTGTAACTGAGTTGCTGTTGTTCCCAATTGCTTCCAATTTATTATAATACCAGTAACAGACTTCAGTAAAATAAAACATTTTTTGTCACCATTTTATTTCTCTCTCTCTCTCTCTCTTAGCTTATTATAATTTTGGTTTCTTTCTAAATGCAGCTGGGATTTTAACTAAATTGTCTCTGGCTGGCCTTTTAGTTCTTGTAAATCTAACTGCAGCCTGTCCCAGCTGCCACAGGGTGAGAGGCAGGGTACAGGGCTAACTCAGAGGCAGACAACCATTCTCTGTGGGAGGAAGCCTGAGTACCCGGAGAAAACCCACAAGAAGAACTCTGCAGAAAAGACCCGGCCAGATGGAGGATTTGAACCCAGGACCTTCTTGCTGTAAGGCAACAGTGCTAATCACGCACCACCATTCTGCTCCTCCTTTTCCATTAATATATAATAATTTAAATACCTGTTTCTTTCTGTAAGGAGCATTGTCCACTCGGTACAAATGGTCCCAGTCAATTTGTAGCATCATTTTGTGGCATGCTTACAATATACTGCTATACACTGATTTGAATGCAGCAAGTACAAAGTTACAGTATCAAGACCGGCAGAGCCAAGAAGGGTATGAGGTGATATAATTTAAAGATGGCCAATCATAGTGTGTAACTGTCAAAATACTCACGATTCGGTGACATGAGTCAATTTAAGTCATGTTTTACCAACTAAAGCTGTTGCCATTGCGCTTACATCTTAAAAGGTTTTTACATCATTTTTGTTTTAAAAAAAAAAAATCACTCTCAACTCATCAGCTCCTTTAATGATCTGCTCCAATAATGATGATACAGCACGAAATATATTTTGATGATCACCATTAAAACTGCAGTGAAATTTTATCAGCTTGTGGCCTCACACATGCCAGGACACAGGAGTGAGCGATATACTTTCTAGAGTACTGTTTCCTTTTAATTATAAAAGCACATTTTTATGCTTTTACAAGTGAACAGAAAAGTGCCCTTTCCTGTTCACTTTGCAATTTGGTAATTTATCATCCCTTTCATTTCCAAGGACACTGTCTTGTGTATTATCATGCAGTTTGTCTGTGTATGTTGGTTACATTTTTTAATATACTAGAGTAATGCTTCTGCGCAGACTTAATCATTTGGCTGCTGTAGCTCTGAGATACGGTTGTACTAAAAAAAAAAAAAATCCCCCTTTCTTACTTTTCAGATGATCTATGAGAAGTCTCATTTAATAGTATTACGAGTTGCTACAGCTGAGTTTCTGCCTGATCTCTGGAAAAGCCAAGTATGAAGGTTGTAGTGGAGTCTGTTGAAGGTGTGGAGACATGTAAGTTATGAGTGCGGGCGAAAAAACTGCCAAGAATAAAAAGCTTTACTTTGTATCATTACATTAAATGCAACTCTAAGAGTAACAAGTGTTTTTTTGTTTTTCTTTTGAGGTGTTAATAAAGCGTGAGACTGGACAAAACAAAAGCTTCAATGAACTGACAGCAACCCTGATTTATACGCTGTTTGAGATCATATATTATCTCCACTGATGTATATTGATTAGACCATGGCAAGTGATTGAAGCGGCCATGCTGTTGTGTTGAGAGACAGCCGTTTAACCGAATGCTTCAGCTTCCAGGCGTCCTCGGGAGGATGATTCTGCAGCTCGCAAACGTGCTATTTGCTCACCACCTGTGCAGAGCACAGAGAGCAGCCTTAACCACACAGGTTTTAATAATCAGTCAGTATTGTATTGCTTGGGAGCACCTGAACAGTTGGCAATATGTTATAAAAGCTTTACCAAGAAGTGCTCTTGGTAAAGGATTAAGCCTTAACACCAGAAGCAGGACCACATTCTCAGTTTCATTCAGAGTAGTTTAACCTCACAGCCAGCTTTTACAAATATGCAGGTCGTGTTTAAGAGCTAAAGGTTAATTATTAACTAAAGGAGGAAGTGTGCATTTGTTTAGTGCGGAGCTCAAACATGAAACGTGTTGGAGCAAAACAAAATTCTGGAAACTGTTCTCTGACTCTGCTCTCTTTCATTCAATGTCTTAAACAATACTTCTGTGAAAAAGACAAGAACAATGGAGCTGAACAAGCGTTTTAAAGCGTGTACGACATACAACAACCTCTGCACAAGCTTAACATCCAAACAGCACAGGGCTGTTCACAGGGGAAATGCTCGAGCAGTGCCAATCAACAGTGACTCTGGAGCATGTTGAAAAAACATTACAGAAGTCAAATGGCCTTTTCTCCTATTGTGACTGTTAAACTAATCTTGACAGCCAGTCATAGACGGTGAGGCTCTGCACTGCCTTCACCGCCCACCAGATCTATAAACTATAGCGAAGAAATCTTTGAGGTGTTGCTCTGAGGGTAGTGGTCCTGAATTTCTCCCTAATCCTATACCCCTCCCTCCTATTCATAAGAATCATAAAAGCCATGCCTCAGTACTGCACTGCTTTATCCTCTTCTTTTTTTTTTTTTTAGCCATGGTGGTCATTTGTCGTGTGATTAGCGATGAAAAAACTAACTGAATTGGAATTAAAGAGAAATAACAGCGTGGTGAATGACCTGGATGTCGTTCAGAGGGAGGAAGAGGGGGCCTGGTCTGTTCCAGGCAACCATGCTCACCAGGACCCAGACAATGGACCCCATCGGCCCTGATGCAGCTTGACAAGTGAATGACATGCTGAATGGTTGCCATGGGAACAAATGTGTTGAATTTTATGCATGCATATTCTGTTTTGCCCCTCCACCCCCCCAATCTTTTTTTCATGGCTGGGAAGATTTGACTAATGGTGTGCTGACTCTAAACAGTGTGCTGGATGGGGAGCTGCACAGGGAGCCCCCTTTTTCCACAGCTCCACCGGACATTGTAGCCCAGCTTAATGTTAATGCCTCGGAGAGTATTAGCTTAGCACAGCTAGAGCTCAGGAGAATATGAGTCTGTATGAGCAGAAGGCAGTGCATTAGCTCCAAGAGGAAGGGTGTTTTCAATGCTAATGATCTAATAACAAATTCTCCAGCCCACTTTGTTGGACCCAAGACTCTGTGGATAGCTGTGGATTTTCTTTTTACCATAAACACCTGCAATACTACATGCAGCATAAACAACACTGTTGGGATTTTGTAATACTTTCCATACTGTTCTACACATCTGACAGTGCAGGTGTTGGCTTTTAAGACAACATAAGCTAACAATTATCACAGTATATCTGTGATGGTGTCAGCCTGAAGGATGATTTTTTTTTCTTTCTGACCTGAGCAAAAATAAAAGAATAATAAATACATCGTGCTGCATTCCCTACAAATCACCATTAACTAAAACAATGGTTCAAATGTTGTGAAATATTACTGCGTGGAGTTTGCTATTCTAAGGTAATGTTTTTTTCATTGTTCAGCCATGATAAACTGCCGAGGCTAACTATCCAGTTCTTCTTCTGCTGTGCTTGCATTTAAAACAAACAACAACAACAAAACAGACTTTTTTCCCCATAAAGGATCCCATTAAGTACCAAGCAAATACAAAAGTGAATATAAAAGCTTCAAATAAAAAGGCTGGAGTTATTGTATATTTATGTTATTGTCAACAAACTCCATGAAAAGATGAAAACTAAACTGTGTAAGTGTGTTTTCTAATTCTTTCTAGTACAATTTTCATGCCCTCTATTTGGTCTCTAGCCCAAAACAAAAATCTGGTAACATGTTTAAAGAGTGTATTTCTCATGATGAGTCTCCTCTCTTTCACTGGATTTTGCAGATGTGTATTTGGCAGCAGCTCGTGCCAGTTTTTACTGTGATTTTTATAAGTTGATTTTTAGTCTACAAAGATAATGTTTATCAGTAGGATCAATTTGTTATTATTTTTTCACGTTTTTATGCCATAGTCAGTGACTTAACAATAAAGAAAAATACAGAAGATCACAGGATTTGTTTTGCGTTGCTATTGTGTTTCAGTTTCATCAAATCTTTTCTTTGTTTTTGTTAAAAATAATTACAACTAAGACAAAATGGCTTTTCTAAACTGCTGATTTTCATCAGCAAGTATGAATGTGTGTTTTTTTTTTCATTAAGTAAAGATGAGAATGTGTCATTTCTATCAACAAACATACCTTTGTACCTTGTGTACAAAATTATAGTGTTGAAATTCCAGTTTGTGAATGCTGGTTAATATGTAATGTATTAGTTCCTGTTATCAGGAGCCAGATGCCCTATCATGATAAGGTGTCTGGTGATATTTTTAGCCTCCAAGTTTGGTTTGTTTTCAGTTTGTATGTCAGCAGCTAGGCTACAGCTAACATTTGTGAATATGGTGTTCAATGAACAGCACAGACCCCCCCCACCCCCACCCTCCCACCGCTGACTGCAGGCTAACTCATCCTGTGAGCAGAGCACTGTATATGCTGTGTTGACCCTCAGAAAGAAAAAAAAAACCCTGCTGAAGCGAGAGGAGAATCATCACAATCTTCAACAATGCTTCGATGAGACAAGTGACACAATGAAACTGAGCACGTGTGGAAAATAGCTCAGTGATGAAACTGACATTTGAAACATTTTTCCTCCTAGCTCCAATTTATCATTTTCACTCCCAGATAATAGAAACCAATCTCCCAACCTATGATTACACTTCTCAAGAAATCATATTTCATGTAAGGTAAGACATGTTTTGTGGTCTGGATGAATAGCTAAAGTGCCAATCATATAGTGTATACACTCAAAAACCAATAATGTGAATGGATACATGATTGTGCATCCTCTATCTCCACTGAGGACAGAACACATTCTTTATCAGTGGCAAGAGTACACGTATCACAGCACTGCAGTGACCTGGAGAAAATACAATCCTGCTGCTGCAACACGTGCATCTCACCACATTATCTTCATCCTGCTTCACAGATAAAAGTGCAACATGACCAATTTAGCATGATTGTGTTGATAAAACTATGCATTTTTTTTAATATGTTCATTAATCAAGTTTAAGTCGTGGCTTTCCCTGGAAAATAGCATTAGCATGATGAAAACACTGTAGCTGACAACAAACATCTTCTTAACCTGAAGTAGTCAGTTTTTTTTTTTTAAATAATTCCACTTGCTCGCTTAAAGGGAAGGGTCACTGCAAATCAACACAAGAATTGTCTGAGTGATAATCTTTATCCTATAATGAAACATTCCTGATGGGAGTGGCCTCTTCCAGGATGACAATGCCCTCATCCATTACATATGGTGCAAGGGGGACACTGAATGCTTTCATAAATGAGAAAATAATTAATTATAGCTTTTGCAGTCACAAGATATCAACCCCACTGAACACGTATGAGAGATTTTGGATGATTAAAAATAATATAATTATAATTCAGCTGTTTGATTTCTTAGAAATGCTACATGACGTGGCTTTTCATTTAATAATAATTTGCCTTTTGTACGCAGCAGTATGGTTTATAAATAGTGTAGAATAGAATTAAGATGTAGTTATCCTACATAATGTGAAGTCTAAGCATATTTATATATAAGGCTTACATTTTTTGTATGTAAGAGTTGGATGTGTATAGCAGCATAATGTTGAAAGTATTTAATAATATAAAAGACAACAAACAACGTTTTTTGGTAGGCTTCACAAATCTGATTTTGATTACATTTCTAGGAAAATATTGTCATCATATAAACATATTTACAGAAATCACATATACAGCGTTTCAACAGGGAAATGACTTTGGGCCGTAAATACAAGGGAGATGAACAATACAGATTTAATCTCACAGAAATGTATAAAGAAATGTAAGTGCGTGTGCACTGGAGCAACACTGCATTACAGACTTTATTTATCAACAACAGTGTGTAAACAAGATAAGTCATAGTAAGATACTTTCCTCATATTCAGTCCTCTTTCTGTCTAAATTATGCATTTATTTTATGTTCTTTGTGCATTCAAATCCCTCAACAAACTGCATTAAATAGTTCCAAGAATTTGTACTTGCAACTACTTTGAAACTAATTTGTTTTGCAAGATAATCTGCTATTAAGGTCAGTATTGATATTTGTTTGCGATGCTTTTTTTCCCCCAGCAGGTCATTTATGTTCTACTTCCACTAGCTGGTTCAATTTGGCTGCTGCTCATTCTGGAATAGTTCAAGCAATCAAGCACTATTTATAACCTTATTCATTACAGATGTGTGTTGTGTTTATACAGACAGAGAGGGAGATAGAATGGAAGGAGAGATGGAGAGAAATATGTCGGGAGGGGGAAGGGGAGGAGGAGAGAACACGCCACTGAATGTCCCAAGCCATTAGAACAAGGGATATTTCTGGTTGACTGAGCAATTCATTCTCGACATGTCACATTGAATTTCTTCCATTATAAAACACTGCTGCCTTCTCCACTCCAAAGGCAGATTGCCTGCACCTATTTCACCCAGTGAAATATTGCTTCTCCCCTCAAACAATCTTTTTCATCCCAAAGTTGTGGAAAAAAATTTTGAAACAGTGATTAGTCTGTGTTCACAGTGCACAGGATTTCATTTTTTTTTTTGTAACCGACTGCACAGGCTCATACTTTACGATTCAACACGCCCTTTTCAAATAAGATTCCGAACCGTACTTATGTATATAATGTGTTCGTATCATCATCAGATCCGATGTGCTGCCATATGCACTGCAGCCCGGTCCCTGCTTCTGCGATTCCATTTTAGCTGTTATTGATGTGATATCAGACATCGCAGAGACAACAACAATCAATTCGTTACTGTCAGCCTGTATGGGGCTTTGGTGCTGGAGTCAGAGTTTTACACTAAATCTATTTGGTGACACATGATGTAAAGAGGAGGACGGAGTCTTTTGGCTGAGCCAGTTGTATGATGTCTCGTCCTCAGCTGCATCTCGTGCTTATAGCTCCAGCACTTCACAAAGCCCTGAACGGGAAGCCTAACTTTGCTCTGCGCCTCCGACAGTTCTGACAGACCAGCAACAGAGATTGATGTTGCCCAAATAGAAAATAGAGGAAGAATGGCAATTATGTCAGGCTCGGAGAAACATGTGTCTGTGCGCTGAAATACAAAAGGCCCTTGCTGCATTGTTATCGTTCTCAATAACCCAAGGTGTGTTTAGGAGTAAATGGATTGTTTGTAGAGAACATTGCATCCTCTTCTCTTCTCTTCTCTTCTCTTCTCTTCTCTTATATATATACAGCATTATATTTTCTTCCCATATAGAAAATTAACCTAAAACTGTCATTATTACAAATCAAGCTTCACCACTTGTTGGACCAACTGAGATTCTTGCTATCTGTAATTCCTGCTTCATATTCGATGAAAAGATACAGCACTGCGAGAAAATTGTGTTGGCAGGGTTACTTTAGAAATGTACTACGTGAAATAATAATAACGAACGTAACTATTTCATTTAAAAACAATAAATGTAATGTTAGAATCCCTTTCTAATTTCAGTAGGAAAATAAAGTTGATATCCAAACCTTGATAATGTTTCACACAAATCTGATTGAATGGCTTTGCAGACCTTCGTTGTCCATGCATGATGAAAAGATTCAGAGAAACAGTTCACATGTAAACTTTTGTATCAAACTTTTGGATTTACCTCTCTGTACTTACCAGCACTTTGATTAGTGACCGATAATTATTACATTTATTTTGTAATTTAATTACGCAACTCCATTACATGTAACTCATTACTCCCCAGCGCTATACCATATACTGATTTCATTAAGCAGCCCCGTGGGGCTATTCATGCTTCAGAAAACACAACCATTTATGAAGAATTTAACGACACAGTCCAGTGCTTGTCCAATCGAATAGAGTTGGAGGGGATGAGAGAGTTTGTCAGGGCCCTGGTGAGTCTACACTAATGGAAATGACAGTTTTGGAGAGAGACAGTAGAAGGGTCATGGCTCAGATCCAGCCACCCCTCTGTTTCTCTCCTGTCCAAACTGGCTGCCCTCCTGAGCCTTGTCTCACACAACTTAATACGCTGCTCTACTGAAAATACAGCATTTGTCTGGAAATAATTGCACAGTGGAAATCAATTACACTGGAAAAATATCAGTGGTAAAAATCAATAAATTGGTTGTCCCCATGAACAATAGACAATTAGTTTTGACTAGTTAAAGGATGGACTGCTCATGTTGATTCAGCTGAAAGGGCGACGTTAGGATGTTTGCTTTCATTTACATTGGCAAAAAGTCTGACTTTTAGAGGTTGCATGACATGTCATTTATTTGATGGTGGTGTATTCCTTTTTCCTCTGCATGACAGTCTCGAAGACGAGATGCAGCGAGAAATTATAGCTCGGTGGATTTGGATTGAAATTAACTGCTCGCGACAAATCAAAGACGTGTCACTCAACCTCGGACAGCCCCTAGTTAATTTATGAGCCTCTTTCTCTTCCAGACTCATCTATATCAGTAAATGGCACATTTATATTCAGCAGAATATGAGGTTACATTTTGTTTTACACCTGTGTTGACATTTAATTCAAAAGACAACGGCCAAGAGGGCAAGGCTATTCTCAGACCCATTTTAATGTATTTCAACATTCAGCCGTCATAAAAATGAGCCCCGATTTTATTGTGATAATGGAAAAGTAGACTGGAAAAGTGGATTTGCAATTGGTTTGCACATAATATCTTGTGCTATAAAAATGAGATTTGCAGCCATGGGGGAAACAAATCAAGAACCTTTCTTCAGTTATTGGACCATGGAAGAGAAAATGCAGTTCATTGTGCATGATGTGACTGTCAGGCGACAGACATACGCGTCTAAAAAGAAATTAATGTATCCTTTTAATCCAAAGAGTCAAAACCCATTGAACATGTAAATTTAACACTAAATGGGGAACATAACTGATCAGATGCAGAAAGAAAAATACCCAAATTGGACACTATCTTAATATTTCAACTAAATTACTAGATAGATGGAAGTGTCCTGCAGGGTTAAGCCCGTAGCACTATTATTTGTATGCAATAGGCAAGATGTAGATTTAGATTTGTGTCTCAGGGCAAACAACCCTCAAGCAGTGCAGTATTTCATTTCATGCTGAGCATTCAGTTGTAGTGGAGCATAAATATTCATAAGGATTCCTCCAAACCCATGATATAAACATAAGAAAATAGCCAGTGACAGGCATTAGAGAGTGGTCACACTGGATCAAATAGAATAACCTGTCTTTGATGCTGTGAAGGTATCGGCATTATTACTGTGATTAGAGGACACACGTGAGACAGAATAGGACTTGGTAACACATTTCTCCCCCTTCCTTCAAACAAAGTTTAGCCATAATCAAAGTAGAGTTCAAATAAGCTGGGATGATTAGAGTCTATGGTAACCAAAGCAAACCAGTGCAGACAGTAAGCATCTTTAAAAATTCCTCCAAACATTGTTTGTTATATTCAAATGGAAACAGTTATGGCCACAAACTAAAGCTAATGGCCAAAAACAACCAACCAAACAAAGACCTTAGATGCAGCAGCGACCACTCAGATCAGAGTCGTACAGCCACAGAGAAGGTCTACGAGACTCTGCTGCTGTGCGCCGAACTGAATGCTAACGCCAACAAATGTTCATGCCAGCAACCCTAGCATGCTGATGCTGAGTAGGTATAAATTAGGAATTAATTGTGGACATTTTATTGTAATTTCAGATATTCAGTCAAGGAAAAATCAAAGTCATCAATACATTAAGATGGTAGCACTGGATGAAAAGTGAAGAGATTGCCAAAACTGCTGTACTTTATTCTGAAGGAGACATGAATGTTGGTGCCAGATTTTATGGAAGTCCATCAACTAGTATGCCAGACATTTTATTAAAATCCACAAATTTGAGCCTCGTGGTGCTACTAGAAAAAGATGAAATGATTGCTAAAGTCGTCAGGATAAATTATAGGAGGTATCAATATCTGCACAAAATGTGCCGATTCATCCAGCAGTTCTTAACATAGTTCACAGGGTGAGTAAAAGGTCTAGAACAGCATACAGGGAATAAATAAAGTCATTAGGACTCATCCTCTGGACAACATACATTTTCTTGTTCTTTCAGCTGCTACTGTTGGGGGTTGCCACAGCAGATCATCTGCCTCCATCTCACCCTGTCCCTTGCATCCTCATCAGTCACACCAACAATTTGCATGTACTGGTTCACTACATTAACTTCTACATCTAGGATCTCAAGGGACGTGCCAATGCCACACCCCTATGCCAGGAATTACATGTGAGATAATTCTGGACCCCACAACCTTAGATTTAGTCCCAATATTCAGAGCTAACTAAGTATTATCCCCTATATATAGTACCTAAAGAAATATGTGTAGGTATGGTGTACAGCACATCTGACTTTAGCTGTAACACCAAATACTATCACAGACCTACAATAGTGTATTTACCCTTAACTGCATCACACTGGCAGTGGCAAACAAAACAAAACAAAAACCTGCCGCTTAACAGATTGCAGAGTTTTTAAAAAGTTGCCAGGTAACAGCAACATCTTACAGTGTTGAGACTGGTCAGTTCACATCATGCACATCACAGTGTTGTGGATTATAGTGCAGTCCAGCTACAGTACAAGACAGTAGAATATCAGCTTAGCTGCATATCCTACACTCCCTATATGCCTGCTTTCAGCTCTCTACTGTCTGCTAGCAGAATTAATACAGCAAAGCTGCAGCACAGTGTGTGAATCATTTTTGATTCTACAGGTCAGGGTTAGGATCTGTAATATCATAATTTTCTGATCAAATTTAGGCACCATTATGTAAAGGGAAGGTACCGAATGTCATTATTTACAAACTTCCTTAAAAATCATGCATGCATATTTAAATTTGATCCTATAATTTGCCAAACATGAGACATTTCTACTTTTCCCTCTACAATTTTATTACATGCATGTTTTAATGTAAGGCAGTTGATCAAATGTTGAAGGTGAATTCTATAACTTGAAGAGATCACCACTGAGGGGCAAGCACACAAGATACATATACTACAAGCAAGGGTCCTAATTTGTTCAGGATGTGCTTGCCTTGAATTCACTGTATTCACGCTGACAAAACAGGATTAGTACCTGTATTATCAGTGCTTCTGGGTCAGAATCACCACACAAATTTATAATGTCCCTGAGTCAGGTCATGGTGCAGAAGGATGTCAGGCACTACTAATACTGCTATGTGAAGGTTTGATTTTGATGAGATAATTTGATTCTGTGAAAAATACTTGGGCTTGCAATATGGTGAGCAAAATTCAGCTCACGAATCACAATGTATTAAAATCCCTGCATGTATTAATATACTAGTAATTGTTCTTATGCACTCCCTATCTTCATTGTATTTTGACAGTCATACTGTGCTGAGATAGGCTGTAATCTTTGTGTCTGGTGACAGTTTCCCTCTTCACTGTATGATAAGGTGACAATAACCCTATGGACACTGTAATTTACATGTAAAGCATTCCAAAGGAATCTATGTTAAGACTATGAGCCATCATCATGCTTTGGGCATTCATTACAAAAAACTCATTACATTAGACCATTTAGAATGTGTGCAGCGCCATGGGACACATTTATAATATTTTTCATGAGGAAACCTTTCTGGAGTAACAGATGTTCTGTCAAAACACCCGGTAATTAACATTTTTGTGGAGTAATCGTTGCATTGAAGTAAATATTTTAAAAGGCATCAACAATGCACGGAGGTTTACATGCACATGTTTTCATTTAAGCCACGAAGTTTGGGTTCTAATTAGTTTGCCATATAAGACAAATAAAACCAACTAAAAACCAAACAATATGCAGTGAGAGTTGTTAAATGGAAATCTGCAGTACACACGGGTATGATGACAGGAACATTCAGTTTAATAAAATCACAAAAGATACATATAAATACAGTTTCCCACTTTCTTTAAAAGGTATTTAGCTAAATTGTATCTACATTTTATACCTCTGAGATGTCACCTTCACCCACAATACAACAGAGGTGCACAACTTTTTAAAGTGCATTATTAAAATCCACCAGCAATATGCATTAGGAAAAAAAAACCCTTTTTCTTATTAGGCCTTACTCTATGCATTTTTTCTCCTTTTTTTTTTTTCTTCCAAGCGAACCGTTTCTAATGAAATCTGCTGACTGTGAGGTAGATGCAAATTTAGGAAGCTCATCTAGGTATGTGCTGTATCAGCTCAGCATGAGGAGCCATTTAGGCCTCTGTGCATCTGAACAAGTGAGTAAATTGAGTGAAGCAAAGACCATCCTGTAGAAATGTGGCACTCAAATATAGTTAAACAGATAGGAAAGTAAATTTAGCTAAATTATTTTATAATTAAGAAAATAGTTTGGTGTAAATGTGGTCACTGTGTAGTTTTTGACTTATTTTAATTAATACTTTGCAAGTCATGTAATGTACTAATGCTTAAAAGCTTTACTCATTAACTAAATGAGGTTTCTTGTATTTATGTTTCTCTGTTCCTTCTTATGCAGAGTAGATATGGATGAATCTAACACAAATTAAATATGAAACTCAAAAAACCTGGGGAAATCTAAAATTATTAAAAGAAAACTAAAGCGTATAATGTAATTACTTCCCGGGTTTAAGGGAACGTCAATCAAGGGCATATCTTGGAATCGCTTAATGGGATATTGAAATATCCTCTTTCAGCATGTGGCAAGGAAGGCAAGTGCTAATTAGTATGAATGACGAGAGCTAAGATGACTAATGTTGCTGAGTACAGGTTTTAATTGAGAATAATGTAATTAAGTGTCCTGCAGATTTGTCAGTATGTAGTCCTTGTTCCTTATTGGTCCACACAGGCCTAAGAAGTGCAATAAAATAGCCAGCAGTAGCTCCAGCAACAAAAGGCGATTTCTTTTTCTGCATATCTAATTCATTATTAGTTTATTTGGGACATGGTGCAAATCATTTCATTTTGTGTGCAACTGATTAAATTATGTATTTCATACATGCATGTTTCTGTATACCACAGTAAGAATATTAAGTAGGAAAAGAGGAACTAAAATTCAGATCAAGAAGCACATCTACCATTAATGTTGTGTGCTTTAATGCGTAATCGCCACCATCATGACCGATAAGGGTAATAGCCTATACTCGCCCAAACAGCTAAACATAAAACACAAACCTTGTGGTTAGAGGAAGGGAAGGGGGGTTTGGGTGAGACATGATGCAGCGGTGTGTGGTGACTTTTACAGAAAGGCAAGCAGAGATGAAGACCACCACCCCCGAATGCAAAACACAAATCTTCCTCCACTGTTTAACAAGACAGATTGGACCAGATTCAAACATTCCATGATTTTGTCCTGCCTGTCCTTTATTCCTTTATGTATGCTGACAGCCTCCTGCAACTTGCTGGGCTCTGCATGGACATCTTCCTCTTTCTGCACTCCTTCCTGACTGAAGAATTATACAATATTATTACGTATATACTTATCAAAATATTTACCATTAGCTGATAATGACAAGTGTTGGATACTTTTTTTAGAACAGTTCCTTTAGTAAAAGTAGCCATAAAACACTATGAAAACACTTCACGACACATAAAACTGTATTACTACTTTTACAAAAGTAAAAGTACTTTTTTCTACAATAGTGTTATGTGGAGCATTAATAGTTCTACAGATGTTTGAGGTTGAGCTCATTGTGTTACACTGTGTTTAATCTGACTTATAAGTCAGACTCGCTTCTGGTAGGTGTTGGACTCCCCCAGGGCTGCTCTTTGTCACTGATTCTCTTCATAAATTTTATGGACAGAATTTCTGGGCAGAGCCAAGTGGTGGAAGGCTCAGAATCTCATCTCTGCTTTTTGCAGATGATGTCGTCTTGTTAGCTTCATCAGGTGGTGGCCTCCAGCTCACACTGGAGTGGTTCGCGGCTGAGTGTGAAGTGGCGGGGATGAGAATTAGCACTGTATTAATCTGAGGCCATGGTTCTCATCCAGAAAAAGGTGGATTTCCCACTCCGGATCATGGACTAGTTGCTGCCCCAAGTGGAGGAGTTTAAGTATCTTGGGATCTTGTTCATGAGTGAGATGCTCAGAGTAGAGCCACTACTCCTCCACATCGAAATGAGCCAGATGAGGTGGTTTGGGCATCTGACAGGTATGCCTTCTGGGCGCTCCCTGCGTGTGGTGTGCTGGACATTTCCTACCAAGAGGAGGCCCTAGGGCAGGCACAGGACATGCTGGAGACATTATATCTCTTGGCTGGCCTGGGAACGCCTTGGGGTCAACCCCCTCAGCCAGATCATTAACAAGACTGGCTACAGATACCAACTATGGAATGCAGCAAACATCAGCCACCTCCTCTGCATGGATGGCATCAAGCTGTATACAAGGAATGAATGAGATATCAATTCACTGATCCACACTACTAGGACCTAAAGCAATGACATCAGTTGTGTCATTCGGACTGGAGAAGTGTAGTCGGATGGTAACAAAGAAAGGGAAGGTAGACAGAACTGATGGGAAGGCAACATTGCAGACATAGAGGACAGCTACAAGTACCTTGGAATCCCACAGACAAATGAGAACCATGAAGACACCACTAGGAAAGCTGCAACCGCCAACTACCTGAGTCCTGAGGCGTTAGCTGAATGGGAAGAACAAGGTCTGGGCAATCAACAGCTACACTCTGCCAGTTGTCAGATACCCTGCTGGGATAATAAACTGACCAAAGGAGAAGATGGAAGCTGCTGACGTCAAGACAAGAAAACTCCTTACCATGCATGGAAGGTTTCACCCCAAATCCAGCACTCTGAGACTGTACGTTAAGCGGAAGGAAGGAGGCCGAAGACTAGTGAGTGTCAGAACCACTGTCCTGGATAAACAACAAAGAAGAAAGATGGCCACAACTGATCATGTGCTTAGTGAATACCTCGGGCAGCAGAAACTCAGGAACAGGGATTATAATGGAAGGACAGATCCCTGCACGGCATGAACTACCGACAGAAGAAGTGGCTAGAAGTCCCAAGGTCAAAATGGAATACGCCCCTGAGGGTGGTCGAGAATGACCGAGCTAAAATCCTGTGGGACTTCCAGATACAGACAGAAAAACTGGTATGGCTAACCAACCGGACATAGTAGTGGTGGACAAGAAGAGGAAGAAAGCCGTAGTGATAGACGTAGCAATACCAGTGGCAACATCAACAAGAAGGAACATGAGAAGCTCGATATTTTGTATGTATGTGTACATATATATATATATTCTTCTGTCACACACCAATCCTCTGCATGTCCTCTTTTACTGCATCCATGAATCTTCTCTGTGGTCTTCTCCTTTTCCTCCTGCCTGGCAGCTTCATTAAACACTATTAACCCTGTAAAGCCTGAAACATGAAATAACTGCCAGAAAATTCTAATTTTCTACACTGATGATGTAGAGGTCTCAAAAACTCCCCAAAAACTCATGTATCAAATACGATACACTTGGCGTTACGGGGTTAAGAAAATAATAAGTCCAAATAGTCATCATGTATAAGTTGGTGGTGGGTAAACAGCTGCTCTGCACTAAACTAAAGCAAACAGCTGAAAGATATAGGTAATTCTAAAAGCATGCTTTACACAGTCATTTTATACATTAATGTATTGTATTAATACAGTTTTAAATATTGATTAATACAACATATACATACAGTATACTCTTGGGATAGGTTAACCCACAGAACGGACTTGGACTAACTGAACTACTTGGCATACTGAAGTCAGATCTTATCTCTCTTTATAAAAAGCAGATCTCTTCTCCATGTTCATGTTGTAATGATTATCATTAAGAAAAGACTCTGTCCTGAGGGCAATAGAAGGATAAAGACTTAAGACCTAAAAGCTATTCTCTACAAAAAGACATGTTCTCTGACCTAATAAACAGGATTATCACTGCTGTAACATCATTGATTAAGTTTTATCACCGTCTTCTCTTTTGGCCTCACAGCCTTTGAGGATTTTTAATAAAATGTGAACGGTAACTGAAGAGCATAATTATTATCATATTTTATATGGTACATGCCATTCAGAACAGTAATGAAAGCTGTGATTTGCTGTGAGGTTTGGAATGCGTTATCCCCTCACGCTTTCAGTGTGGGGCTCCAGGCCACTGTCTATCTCTGAGGGGGTGTCAGACTTAAATTTGCCAGTGATGAGTGTTTCTTTTAAGTCTTAGTGGAGTGGCTGCTCCGTAACGCTTTACAGAAATGGCTGCGCAGTCTTTCAGCCATTTTACTCTTCTAATGACATGCATCATGTTTGTCTGAGAAGATAACACTTTGTGCTCAGAAATTAATCAAATGTTTTTTTCTGCCTTAGTTCTGTCACGCTAAAGAACAAAAGCATGCTATTTAAACTTAGCAATGATTAGCAATAGCAATGGAATTTGCAGATTCAGATTTCTAAAGTATGATTCAGCACCGTCAGTCTTTGGATTATGCTTAATTAAACACATACTTATTTTCAGTTGAAGGGTTGTGCATCTTAATACAAATTTAGGAGGACAGCTCAGGTTGAGTGGTTTGAAGACAAAGAAAGGCACGATTGATGTGCTCTGGTCATGTACAGAGGAGAGACATAATGGGGAAAGGGCGCTGAGCATGGAGCTGTTAGGCAGGAGGAAAAGAGGAAGACCACGAAAAAGATTCAGTGATGTAGTGAAGGAGGACATGCATGATGCTAGGGATAGGGTAAGATGCAGGGAGATGATCTGCAGTGGCAACCCCCTAAAGGGACCAGCGGAAAGAAGAAGACGCTAAAATGTTTTTAACCAACAACTATTGTCTCAGGAACAACAACTACTCCAGTGTGCTTGGTTTCACTAGGTTCATTCTTCATTGATTGCACACACTTCAAACATAGTTTTAACTGGTTTCATTGTTAAATTGTAACTGATAATTACCCCGCTTCCATCTCGTTCTCTCCCTCCAACACTTTAATGTCAACCAACAAACTAATTTGTAGTTGAACTAAACAGTTCAACTGACATTTCAAGTGCTTTCAGTGATTCGCTCACAATTCCGCTGTGTTGATCGCGCACCGACAGATTTTCTCAATTTTTTTTTCACATTTTCAGGATTTCAGTCTTAAGATTTGGAACTTTGAATCTTCGGCTCCTGTCAGCACTCAGTTTAACTGACCATTCAACTTCACGCCACTTACTGTAAAATAATACCTCAACTTCAGTAAATGCTTACACTTACACTGAAATTTCAACTTCTTTCAGCGCTCACTGTTTTTCCTTTTACAATTTTGCAGTTTGAATGGCTTTTGCCTTATTTTGCTGTTTTTCTGTGAGTTTCCGCCCATCAATTAAACACCATTTCCAGCTGTAGTGTGCATATTATGGTGCTAGTAATCGCTCTGAGTATGACAGGTACCTGAGCCTGACAAAAGCGAGATATTGTGACGGTTACACAAAAACAGACTCCAGTGGAGCATCAATGACAAACATCAGACAGCAGTGATTTGTGAAGATGTCACTCACTGACTGAATCAAACACTTAATATGAAGGGGGTTTTGCAATAAATAAAGATTATTAGGTTAATTAATTATTTTGCATTTATTACTCTTTTGTATCTCCATATAATTACTCTGCACTGCTTTAATTGAATCTGAGCAGGAGCCAGCAGAAGATAATTTGTTTTCACGTTACCAAATGGTTCCAGTGTTGCCAGGCTGAGAGGAAATCGCATATAGTAGAAAAGCATAATTCATCTGGCTGAGACACTGATACTCAACCATCAGAAAGGAAATTAATTCCACTGCCTGGCTGCACAGCCAAACAACATTAAAAACAGGAATAAATAACAACAGCAACCAGGCTGAATTGGGAATGTGCAGCTTGCTTATCTGATATGTGGTGTGTGGGAGACTGCGTGGGTTTTTCTTATGTGTCTGTATGTGTATGAGTGAATGAGATTTGATTGGTGGGCGTATCAGTGTGTGTTGTATGTGAAGGCATTGCTTCGTTATGCATGCAAGAGCTACTATCAAACAAGAACATGACGAAAAAATGGTTTGCATATGCATCAATGTGTCCATAATTACAAAGTAGATTTCCTGGCGACTATCATGGATTGTTGACCATCTCTAAGCAAGCATTGGAGAGTGTTCAAATGAGGATTATCTCATCCAGTGCAGCACAGCAGAGTTTAGCACTGTATGTCATTGATTAAGCTTGCATATAGTACATGCCAGCACACATCCCACTTGCATAGGGTTTTCCTCTGTTTCATAATAGCGCCTTAAATGCATCCTATCTAGGAAAGAGGAACGTGCATTTTATCTGAATATGTAAAGAAATGCAGTATAATATTTAATAGAAAGTGAGAATAAAGGTACTTTATGTTACAGTTATATATGATATAAGGCATTGTTGCTTTCACTATTTTCTTAATTAGCGTGTGATGTGCAGGTATAATTATTAATAATGTGGCAGCAAGCTGCAGAGCTTAACAGGCGTCACGTTATGTATTCTATTTCACGTCCATGAGCAACTGAACACAACTGAAAACACACTGAAAGAAGACGCACACAACAAGAAGAAGTTGCGTCTGCTCGTTTGGACCTACACAAAGCAATGTGACAATGATGAAGTAGAATGTGTTCATTTAGAATCCAGAAACAAATGACACACTTCAAAGCAGAGATTTAATGGGAAATAAAGCTAACCTGACATTTGCAGACAAACAGAAAACATACCCTATGTATTCACATGGAGGATTAATTTTTGTCTTCTTCCTTCTACGAAGAGCTGCCTGTGACAGGTGAATGACTTTTTATGTGCTTACTGCACAACTGGGGTTGTAGTGAGCATTAAATCCCTAAAGTTTATTTTTCGCCCTCTCTTTATTTGTAAAATTCTGATTGCTGACAGTTTGAAAATGCTTTCATGGTTTTGTGTTAGAAGTTCTTAGAACATGTTTCTTCTCCTTCAACGAAATGTCCATGCTCTAGTGTGAAAATCACAGGTGTAATCAATAACATTGATAATGCCTGTATTCCATTCAGGTGGGCATGTTACAAGGTATCGCTATTGTGAATGGTGACATGACTTACTGTGCAATCTTCATGCAGCCCAACCGTCCTATTAGTTATACAAGCCTGCAGTGAAAATGGTATGCCAGATTAAGATTTTGAGCAGATGGCCGATATTCCCAAAAGTATCTAATGTCTTTTTCCTTTTAGCAACATCTTCACGAACCACAAAACTATTTCTTTCAACACTATCTACATATTCTTTTTTTTTAAAACTGCACCCAAGCTTTCATCCAGGGTTTTGCTTTCTTTCACTTTTCTTTTTACACAAGCTTTTCAGCTGTTTCACTAGTAACCAATATATTTTTCTTGTTTTGACACATACATTACAGCTGTCTATAAATCCAATCACACAGTCCTACAGTAGGAGGGTTTCTATGGATTCCTCGGGCACACACATCCCCTCCCAGTGCTGTGAGCTTCTACACAAAAATAATGTTTTTGATTTTGCTGGCTGGAAATAACAGTTTCTAGTGCAATCCTAAAAGTAACACTTGCACAGTCTTGTCTTGTTTCTTGCTTAGAAAGTGAGAAGTGTGTGTTGGTAGAATAGTACACAGACTGCAAGCACACAGTAAGCATTTAGAGTAGAGTAAAACAACAAAGTGGCAAAGTGCACAAGGTGGTGTAAAGTGGCCAGGGATACATACAGTAAGTGCAATTTGATGCTTCTACAGGCAACACTATGTGGTATAGATTCAAGCATTTTCAGCAAGAGCAGCAGATGAAAGCTGCCTGGTTGAATCATTACTGCAATAATCAACCTCAATAAAAAGACCCCTTTCCTCTTCTCAGTGATAAGTTATTAATTATATATTGTATTATTCTTTATGTTTGAAAGAAAAAAGGAATGACATTGCCCACTTTAATCCCATTGAAAGAGGTTGAGTTGCAGTGTGTGAGGTTCAGCTACTCTTTGGTTTATCAGTCCTAAATCAGGCCAATGCTTTTCTTTTCTTTTTTTTTTTATGTAATTTGTGAATAGAGTGGACATAATAAGTTTTAAGTTGTGTGTTGATTCATGTGCAGATTAATTCATTATGTCAGTACAGTAAAGCAAAGTTTGAAAGGAAGCTAAAACCAATAAAACAACTTCTTAAAAACTGGGCAAATCACTATCACTATTCAAGATTTTTTTTTTTTTTTTTTTTACTCAATACTTTGTTAACAAATCTCTGAGAAGGAAATTTGGTGACATAGTTTCAGGACCAGTCTCTAGCCTGCTATTTTATGGTGGACACCTAGAAGTAATAGGTAAGTGATTTGGGTGGGGCGAAGAGATTAGAGCAGCCAACTAAATTTAGCCCAAAAAGTAAGGAAATTTGTATTTAGTTGATTATTTCTTTGTTGTAACAATGCTTCTTGGCAATAAATCTTATACTTTTTGAAAGCCTGTTTATTTCCCCTTAAATGGTGCCACATTTGTGATGAAAATGCATTTGTGGGTTGAGCAGCAGAGTTAAGTATGCGGGGTGCATCTATGACAAACTTGCTAAATCATCTCTGCCAATACCAAACAGCTTGGCATTGTTACAACAAAGAAATAATTGACCAAACACAAATTTTCTTGCCTTTTGTGCTAACTATAGTAAACTTTAGGTTGCTGGTTTGACGCCCTGTTTAGATGCTGGCTCCTCTCTCTGGGAACACTATTTTTGTGCATGGCAAAAAATAAGCATAACAAACAGTCGGCTGCAATGTAGTTGGTGCCTGTTGTGTTGCTAATCCCTGAACAAGATGGTGGACATCGGAGGTGAAGGGACCCATCAAGCTGAAAAAGGAGTCCTAACGGGCTTGGTTAGCCTGTGGGACTTTGGAGGCAGCTGATGGATACTGGCAAGCCATGCAGAATGCAGCTCAGGTGGTGGCTGAAGCAAAAACTCGGGTGTGGGAGGAGTTCAGTGAGGCCATGGATAAATACTTTCGGCCTGCCTTGAAGTGATTTTGCTGAACTGTCAGGCGACACAGGCGGGAAAAGCGGTGCTCTACTCAGATGATGTACAGTGTGGGTGGGGCAATGATGAAACGAGGATATAATCTGGTGGTGGAAGGAATACTTCGAGGACCTCTTTAATCCCACTGACACGTCTTCTGTAGAGGAAGCAGTCTGGGGATGAGGGGGATGACTCGCCCATCACTGAGGGAGAGGTCACTCAGATAGTTAAACAACTCCTCGTGGCAGGGCCAGATTTGCCCTGAGTTCCTGAAGGCTCTGGATGTTGTAGGGCTGTCTTGTTTGGTTGTGTGGAGATCTGAGGACAATGCCTCTGGATTGGCAGACTGAAGTGGTGGTTCCCATCTTTTCGGTGCTTCACATTGAAAAGAGTCAGGTGAGGTGGTTTGGGTATCTGACTAGGATATGTCCTGGGTGCCTCCTGGGTGAGGTGTTCTAGGCATATCCTACAAAGCGGAGGCCCCAGATGCAACCCAGGATAAACCCAGGACATGCTGGAGAGATTATAACTCAGCTGGCCTGGGAATGCCTCAGTGTTCCCCCGGATAAGGTGGAGAAGTTGGCTTGGGAGAGGGAGGTCTGGATTTCTCTGTTCAGGCTGCTGCCCCTGTGACTCAGTCCCAGATATTGGAAGAAAATGGATGCATGTATGGATGGATGGATACTTTGCTCCAGACCATATGTAGCAGGTGTAGGACAACCTTGTGAGCTTTTCTTTTATGTCTGCCTTTTTACAAATAGTGCACAGCACCTTAAAATTACTCAAAATAAAGATTAAAATAAGTAAAATTAATATTCACTGAAACAAAATATGTCTTCACTAAATTATTCACTCTTTAGTTCACATGTAAATATAAGAATCTCTTCAGAGAAAAATTCTCATTAGACTCATTAGACAAGGAGCCTATTAGGCTGCTCATTCAAAGAATGCAACAATATTAATAATAATTCAACACAATATGCACATCTAATTGAAAAGTTAATGCATGCAGACAATGTTGCACTCTCTCCTAGTGTCCTCTAGCAAATCAGAAATGCAAATAAGGAAACACATTTAACAGAAGATCTTTTTCTCCCACCACAGCATGCCAGTAAAGATCTATGCTACATTAAACATGTTAGCCTAACCAAGGGAGAGTGGGAGAGAGAACATCACAACATATCTTACCACCATAAAGCTGCTACAGGTGGTAAACCAGAACTACACAGAAATTCAGAAGTTTAGAGAACAAAAATAACATTAACAACATGTTGAGTCATCAGTTTTTACAAGCAGCGAGACTTTGTGTGTGTGTGTGCTTTGTTTTTTGCCTTGCTGTAAGTTCATAGTTGAACATCTCTTCAGGCTTTTCAAACCTCTGTGTGCCTGTAACTTGAACCACATTAAAAGGGTGTGCAGTGGTAGACTTTGGAAGAGGCCTTTAGGCTTCCCACCCAACAAGAAGTTAGAAATGGTACACCTGTTTTCTTTATTATTATTATTTATTTATTTTCCTCTAACTGAACATATATTCTGGAATATTGTTCTGGTATATCTGACAATTCCTTTCTGGAATTGTCAGATATACCAGAGGCACAAAGCACCAGCTACCGGTAGATATAGCAGTCACTCAAGACTGTAAGACCAGACCAACCTGTGCAGTGCCTGGATTGATCACAAGAAAGCCTATGACTCAGTTCCTCACACATGGATTCTGGAATGCCTAGAACTATAAAAGATCAGCAGGACCATTCAGTGGGGATGTGGAGAACAACACTAGAGGCCAAATTCAAACCAACTGCACAAGTCACCATCAAGTGAGATGCTCTTTCCCCACTGCTGTTCTGCACAGGCCTTAACCCCCTCAGCCAGATCATTAACAAGACTGGCTATGGATGCCGACTATGAATGCCGCAAACATCAGCCACCTCCTCTGCATGGATGGCATCAAGCTGTGTGCCAGGAGTGAACAAGAAATCGATTCACTGATCCACGCTACTAGGATCTACAGCACTGGCATTGGAATGTCATTTGGACTGGAGAAGTGTAGTCAGATGGTAACAAAGAAAGGGAAGGTAGTCAGAACTGATGGGATTGTACTACTAGAGGGTAGCATTGCAGACATTGAGGATAGCTACAAGTACCTTGGAATCCCACAGACAAATGGGGACCATGAAGACGCCACTAGGAAAGCTGCCATCGCGAAGTACCTGCAGAGAGTAAGGCAAGTCCTGAGGAGTCAACTGAATGGGAAGAACAAGATCTGGGCAATCAACACCTACTCCCTGCAAGTCATCAGATACCCTGCTTGGATAATAAGCTGTCCAAAGGAGGAGATAGAAGCCACTGGCATCAAGACAAGAAAGCTCCTTACCATGCATGGAGGGTTTCGCCCCAAATCCAGCACCCTGCGACTGTATGCTAAGCGGAAGGAAGGAGGCCGAGGACTAGTGAGTGTCAGAACCACTGTCCTGGATGAAACAATAAAGATCCGTAAGTACATCTGGAAGATGGCCACAAAGGATCATGTGCTTAGTGAATACCTCAGGCAGCAGAAACCCAAGAAAGAAGAGGAGAAAGAACAGGAACCATCATGGAAATACAGGCAGCTGCAGATAGAAGAAATGGCTGATACAGAAAATTCCTACCAGATATATATGTGGGTGTGTATGTATGTATATATATATATATATATATATATATATATATATATAGTAGTTGGAGATGTTAGCAGGCAGGGCCAGTTGGAGATTGGGTTTTTTGACACGGATAATGGTTATCATGACGGTGGTTATCAAGCTTCTCTGTTAGGCTGAGCTTTGTGCTTCAGGCTCTGTGCACACACACATAAAAAGGGGCATGCCACACATAAAATGATCCCTATGAGTGCAGCCTACTTCAAGTTATCGCACGTTGTGTTATCTGATGATTAATGGAAATGGTGATAAAATCTATAAAGAACATAAAAATATAACAGTAGAATGCAACACTGTTGCAAATAAGACACAAGTTTAATGCTGCAAAAAATCATTGATCTTTGGATTTAGTGCACAGAGCAGAAAAATAATCATTTTACTTCAAGTTAATTATTTTAACGCCGAGTAAGCTCTTGGTGCTGCTGTTTATTTCCAATGTGACAACTGCACATTCGAGCGATAAAACATTACACTGGATACATAGTAGCTGTAATTCAAGCAGTGTAAAACAGACTTACAGCAGATTACCATCAAATATAAAAATTTATAGCACTTAAAATGTGCTGTAAATAAAATAATTAATGAAAATGTGGCACTTCCAGACAATTTTAAACCAAAACTCCCAGTGTTCAGCATGATACAAAAGTGATTTAGCCAGGAGAAAAGAGGGCCACGTTTGTGACAGAAAACTCTGATTTTAAGCTCAACATTGCCCACTAACCCATTAATCGAGCTTCATAATATACCCCTCTATTCATAGCAAGAGCTGGCCGAGCACAGTTTTCTGATAGTTTGGAATAAACTTCTGGTTATATTTTCTTTTTCAGTTTGTTTACATCATATTATTAACCAGTTTTAAGGAAACATAGCCAGGTTCATATGGTTTTGAACCTGTGTATGACAGATGCAGGTAAGCATCTCTCACCCTTTCATTGTTATGGTTTATTCCAGACTAAGGAAAGGTAAAGTTTCCCCCAACCATTCAGCAGTGGATTAATATAGTCTTTGTGCATCATTTTCGTATACTTATGGGGTTTTTTTTGGGTACCATGTGTTGCTCATTTGACTTAATTCTACTTGCATAAAATTAATATGTGACTTGGAGATCACAAACACTCATATTGGCCAATTCCGAAAACGTTTTGAATGTTTCATAAGTAACAAAATGTCATAGTCAGAAACCTGTCTAAAACATACATAAGCATCAAGTAAGGTAGCAGTGTGAGAAAAATTAACATGGACAGCAAAATCTTTACAGTGGAAAATGATAAAAAATGCGCAGAAGGAAAAAAAAATGGGAGAAAAACTGCAGCAGCTATTCTACCTGTTGGCAGTGGTAATGCAGATGAAAACAGAGTGAGGTGTAAAGTTATATGTGGATATAACCTGCCGCTCAATATAACTGTGACCGTTTAAAAGCACATAAAATATATGTTAAAATCAAATACACACAGACCAGTAAAAAAAAAAAAGAAGAAGCCTTAATTGTGATTAATTATTATATGACAACATATCACATGGACTTAAATGCAGTGTTTTCATGGGCGTGGCTTCGTGTGTTTGGGGAGTGGCTGGCTTGTTCACACGTTTTGCCTTGTTCATCACTACGACAGGCAGAGCCGAGGGCTGAACGGAGATACTCGGTGTAGTACATCACATTCACTAATTGCACCATCTGTGGAGTGTTGTTCAGCTTGTTGTACAAACGCTGTGTTTAGCAGATGGGTTCGCGCGGCCAGCTAGCTGCTTCTTCCTCAAACTGCTTCACCAACTAGTTTTGCAAGTTGGAGAAATAAACTTTTGCGACGCGCGGCGGAGGACGCGGGCGCGTTTTTTGAGCGCTATTCAGACGCGTGGACTTTATTTCGTGTTATTTATCACCACTTTCCTAGAGTTTTCATTTCCCCCTTTTTTTCCCCCCCTGCGTCTGAAGGAGGAAAAAGGAGGTGGACCCACGCTCACTCGCCGGTCTCGTGGCTTCTTTGTATACAGCAGCAGCTGTGTGTAAATGCATGGGCACACAGCGTCTGCTGCTCTTTGAGGGACAGCTTCCTAGGCGCAGTCCAACCTTCATGTGGACTTCCACAGAAATGAAGCGACTGAACAAGGTGTAAAGGAGGAATATCAAAACTTTACCTGTTTCCCCCCCCCCTCTCCCCCTTACCGTAGTATCTCGTTTACCCTAACAAAGCTTGGTTCAGTTTCGCCGCCTTTCTTTCTCCATCTCTCTGTGCGCTTGGATTGTAAACGGCAGAAATAAATTGAGCTCCGTGCAGAGCAGGCTACAGCTACAGCTGCGCGGCTCCCTCACACATCATGGATGTAAGATTTTATCCGACTGCCGGTGGAAATTCTATTCCAGGAGATCCACCAAACCTGGATTTTGCCCACTGTTTGGGATACTACAACTTCAATAAGGTGAGTAATCCCTCCCGTTTCGTGCTGTAGTCTTGCTTTCTGTTGTGCGACCACGTTGGTGCTGGAACCATGAGTGCACCGTTTTTACCTTTTAATATTGAAACTCTGCCCAACATCAAGTTTAATTAGACCTGCCTTCACTTACTTCCTCTTTCCTTGAATCATAGTTGTCTTTCCGCCTAATCAGTAGTTTCCTCTCTTGCCGCAAACTTTGTTGCTGTTCACTAGGAAAGGAAATGGGAGCACAGGACAAGTGTAGCGGCACAGTGTTACTTTTTGTCCAGCTCGGACCAGCCTCGTCGCACTGCTAAACTCTCACCAGAGTGATGTGCTCCACAATCATGGGCGCTGTTGGCTTTAGGGTTTCATGTTCCTTAACATCCCATCAGCCTACATTACAGTTCAGATGTGATTTAAAAAAACAAGATACAGCGTAGACCGACAAGTACCTGCACTTCTTCATGACCGTCCACGTCATACAGTTAAACAGAGTAATAAAGAAATGGTTGTTTGTCTTTTGGTTAACTACTGTGTATTTCACCTTATTTTCTGTATGTAGCCACCTTCAGCTCATGCTGCTCACGGGATTTTCAGGCAGTGCTTAGAACGAACCCTAAGTATCATGTTCCTCATTAACATTTATAAAAACATGCACAAGCAGAAAGAGGAATAGACAGCTGACTGTCTGTCCAGTATGAATGTGTTCATTATCAGCATTGCGCTCTTTTGTGCACTTATCTTACCCATGGCATCAGTTAAACTCTGACTGTCATACTGTGCGCCACAGTTTTATCTGCCCACTGCCAGGTTGCATGGTGTATTTGCATTGTTTACATGTTGTTCTGTTCACTTCCTCATACTTGTATACAAGCAGCTCTGTGTCTGAGCTGTGAGTAAGAATATCCCTGAAGTTTAATAACTCTCCTAAGCAGAGCTTATGAGCTTATGTAAAACACAGTTGATGGTTTGTGATATTTTGTGAGTGATGTAACACTTGCAGTGTTAGGCCTGTGATCAATCAGCATCTTGACTCCCACCTATCACAGCAAGAGAGAACAACATTGTGGCAGTCAAAAAATAACACAACTACTGCTAGTGTTGTTTTTTATGAAGTCTAAACAATGGTACTTCCTACATCCCCCACCCCTCCCCAGAAACACACACACACACAGACACACTACCCCCTTCCCAAATTATTCAGCCCTGTAATGCAGCTCTGTTTGGAATCTGATGCTGCTTAAAACAGTTACCAGGTTTGTCTCAGTGTTTCATCAGCTCTTTGTCATTTGGCCAAGTTGTCATATATGCCCAATTTCATCATGTCTTCATCAGCCTCAAGAAACTTTAACCACATTGCTTTGAATTGGTGTAAGAGTTGAAGTGTGATTTTATTCTGCTCATAAAATCCCCGGGTCAAGTGAAATTTTCCATCTGTAACAGTAATTGGCCACAATGCAAAACGAGGCATGGATTGAGAGAGAGAGAGAGAGAGGGTGGTGAGAAGGTGCTTATCCAGTATCTCTACCAGTTATGTTGGAGAGAGGAAAAGAGAGGGAGGGAGAGTACAAAGCATGCATTTCATGCTAATTACAATGCCTTTCCACTGTGAACAAATAGGCTCTTTTGCATGCATCTTTCAAATAAGCCTCCAATTTATTTGAATCAGCTCGCTGAAAGGTAGCACAATGCAGAGCGGTTAGTCATCTAAAAGATGTGGCATGCTTACAAGTCACAGGGAGCTGAAGCATTACTTCTTTAATCTATTTATAAGCTGTCACAGCACCTTTTGCAAACAGCCAAACTTTCGCTAGATTCACAGTTTTGATTTGAAAACAGGCAATACCCACTCAAAATGCTGGCGCAGGAAATGTTCAATTTTAATGACAAGAGAGACAGAAGGGCCCAGAGGCACTTTGAAACATCAGAGATTCTTTTAAATTTACAGAAAAATCCAAAACGAGTGGCACAAACTTAATTAGGTGCTGCAGTCATGACTAATGAAACTGCCGGTTTTTTGGCACCGAGATGAATGTGCTGAAGAGAAACATGCCACAACTTCACACAGCTGAATAATTCTCATATAAAGTCTGTTTTGTAAGAAAAATTCCCCTGTTGCAGTCTGGAAGAATTAAACACGGTTTCTGTATTGAAACTGAAATTGTAAAGGCTTATTTCTGTGGATTTTAAACACTGACTACAGCGTGTGCAGGGTGAGTGACAGCGCTGTCACAGTGGGGTCCATTTCTCTTAAACTACCTTGACTTGAGGGTGAACACGGATCAGGTATGCTCAAGGGCAAAAACACCAAGGCTCCTACTTTTACTGATTGGTTGTTACTTCAGGTAGCGTTGTTTTCAATTTATCTGATAATGACTATTGGTTTTTCTGCCTCTTTGGCTTCTGCTGAGAACACCTGGTTGAAGTCGGTAAAATATTTATTTGAAGTTTGAAAAACTTTAAATCAACATATGAGCTCATACACACATATCTATGCATTTATGCCTCATTTGTCTTACTTATTATTTAAAGAAATCCCAGTGATGCAAGACAGTTAAGGCTGCATGTTTCTCCGTCAGGCACAACATGAACCAAAGACAAAGAGCCGTTTGGATTTAACTGGTTTTGGTATTTGTAAAAGTCAAATGTGATTGACTTTAATGGTTTCATGAAAGAGCCCCTGTGTTATTCCCATATTTATGGCCATCTGGTCTTTTTTTCCTAAAGGTTTAATAATGTTTCAGATACAGTATCCATTTAGTGTGGGCTTTCATTACCTCCAGGCGCCAAGAAATCACCAACAGATGTTAATACAAACTCCTCACCTGCACTGGTGCTAACACAGGAGGTTTATTTGGAAAACTAATACCAGCTCCACTGAGACATTGTAATTCATTGCAGTTGAGAATTGCCCATACATCGGAGAATTTTAATAGCAGTATTGCAGATAAACGTGTTGCCAAAAGGCTCTAACATTTGTACATATCAAAAGCTGCAAACTAAAATCATCTTGCAGGACTTGCTCTGTTAGTGTTGACATGTAGTGCTGCAAAGAAACATACGGTTGTGCTTAGTGAAGCATTTTAAAGGGAAAGGGCTAATTCTAATTAAATGTCTTAGAAATTTTTGACTAAGAGCTTTTCTTTAATGGTACTGTCAGCATTTTATCAGTTCACATAGAATAATCCCATTGGCTGAACATACGTCAACAATGTGTCTACAAAACCAAACTATGGATGTTTGTCATCTGCCTGTTAACTTGGAAATGTAACTAATTTTGCTGTGTAATCATGACCGACTTCTTCATTAAGACATGGTTAATATTCTGGTGGTTGCACCATTGGTCTACTGATATTTAGCTGCTTATGTTGTGTTTGCTGTTGAATTAAACCACAGGCTTGTAGCAGGCATCACCAAATCAACCTGGAGTAAAATCTTGTGCAGCATAATAAGTCTTTTCTGAGAAATGATCTTGATGACAAATCCTCTTTTGCTACACGTGCTCTGCTTTGTTGTTTTTCAACCAGATATCGATAAAGGACTCTGAATAATTTGTTTACTGTCGGCTTTGTATTTTATCATCCACGAGCTATAATAGGACAGACTAACTGTGCTTTTATTCCCTGATTAGAACTTTTTTCCAAGCCACAACATGATGCACTTATCAGAGGATTTTACTGAGCCGGTGAAATGGGCTGTAGGCCATGAACTACTTAGTTTATATGGGTTCTACTGACACATGCATATGTAAGGAAACCAAGAGCAACAAAGATTTTAAGGTCTGGGGGAAGTGAATTAATGTAGCTTCACATTTGCTAACCCCTGGGCAATAACCTCTTATTATGTCCAAACCATAGTGCGCCCGGCTTCTTTTGTCTCTGCTGTCACTTCAGCTTCAGCAGGAGGGAAGGGGTTAACTCTCTTAACCAGGGGGCCTTGTGCATCTCTCCAGTGTACACAGCTGGTGCCATTTCATCACACACATTCTAAACATATCCAAACACAACTTTAAATGTGTGTGTGCGGTAATGCTGTGGGTGTGTGTGTGTGTGCGTGTCTTGGGGAGGGGCAGGGAGGCTGTCTGCTTTGTCAAACTCAACAGTTGATGGATATGACTCCAAGGTGCATGTTAAATGTTTAAATGTTCAAGAAGTGAATAGCTGATGTGTTTTGCTGAGTCCTTTAATTGTAGCTTGTCAGGAGATGTAGTTCAGCAGATTTATTAAACACCTAATTTTCCCACTGAGACTAGAGAGTGTGTTATTTTTAGTTTGTCTACATGAAGACACAAGCTGTACTTGGAGCTCCTGTCTCCAAAAAATAAAAAATAAAAAAAATAAAAAATGACTGCTCCATTTGACAGACAGCACTTCACATATTTTGTCAATGCCCAGCTCTCCATTTTCTGCACGGTGTTTCTTCTGAACAACATAATGCATGTTGCTTTGATCCTACAAGGAATCAGCAGCTGTATGACAGTCTCAGGTTGTCCACTTTGTTTATGAGGTGGATGTGACAAATCCTCAAGCTCTGAAATCTTCTAAAGACACAGACCATTACCCGGATCAGCACTCGTAAAGACCTTCTGTAATCTTGCCATCGCTGCTCATAAATCCACTTCATTACATCTCCTCATGCATTACTCACTGTGGTTCATTTAGGCAGACCTCACACTATGAAGTTATTTCCCAACTGGTGGATTCACGACCCATAAGGCACCATTCTATAGACAAGAACCATCTTGCTGTGCTGGTATAATCTCATGTCTAATGAAAAATACGGGACCCACTTTAAAAGCAGTAAAATAATTTATGCTTATATGTTGAACGTCTCTATGCCATAGGCTTTCCTTGTGCACATAGTTTAACTTCAGGATTGTGTGTCCTTGCCCAGCAAAAAAAAAACAATCTCCTTTTGACTACATGTAGCTACATGGCTGTTTCAAAAACAGCTTTCAGTGGTATAAAGAGGACAGATGCACAGGGTTACCATGTAAACAACATGAGTGCACCATCCTTCAAACCATGGAAGTACCTCAGGAAAGATTATGGTGACGCCCGGAGTTATTAAAGGTGGTGGTTTAAGTGTTATGAGTATCTGCTCGTTAACATTTGTTCTCACTTGGATTGCTTAAAAATGTAATTTAAGATCATTTAGATCTTTACGTTCTAACTAGAACTTACACATGGAGCTTCTAGTGATATGTATTTTCTCAAATATCTAATTAGTTAATGCATCATTAAAGTCCAAATGAAATATGACAGTAATAATTTCACTGCTGACTTCATTAAAACATACGTCAAAGTTGTGACAACACACTAGCATAAATAAATAGAATGGGTTTTGTGAGGAGATTTAAAAAAAAAAAGCCTAAAAATTCGAGCCCACTTAAAAACGTCCATAACTCAGAGATCCACCAAAAGACCGAACTCATCTAGAAGACAGCTGTTATCTCAGAGCTCCCTATAAAAGTGGAAAAGATGAAATTGTCCAGGTCAGCAGGGGGACTAAGGGGGTTGAGGTTTAGTTTTAGGGTTTAGATAAGACTGAGACTTTATTAAAGTACCAAATACACTTAGCTTACAGGAGTTTTCTTAAGTTGTATAAAGTTGTGTGTGTGTATATATATCATTGTGATGAAAAAGTGCAAATTTCCTGTTTAGTGGTGCAATATGTAAGATTTAAAAAAATGATTCAGTGTGGAAAATTAATGGCTGTGATGTTATGTCAAGGGTGTCTGTGTTTGTGTTATTGCAGAGATATTGTCTCAAGCTCAAAGTGGCACTCACCATTATCCCCATGTCATTGCACTTTGTACCTCAGGATTGCACTGTTAGTTTATGTAGCACCACAAGATCATATTTTATGTGCTTTATGATTCTGAACTCCTGTTAATTATTTTGAAGTACAGGAAATCAAAGACTGAAATGGTAAATGCTGTGATTTTGGCAAGTGGCCATCGAAGAGAAGGATTAACAAAGAGCTAACTGGCTGGGTTTTGTTGTTGGGCTAGCACTCACCAAAGTTATGTTTCCTTGCATACATCTGGGATTGTGTAGCTTCTCCAGCAGTTATCATGCTGTATGTTTTTTTTTTTTTTTTTTTTTAAATGACACCAATTACTCTGATTGTCATGTGCTGTAGAACTAAAGTTAGACTAAGAAAACTTGTGCAATGCACCTGTAAGTTAGTTATGTAAGGCCAAGGATGTCATAAACCTCCAGAAGTTGTTTTAATGGAGTTGTTATATTTTTGTGAATGCTGTGCCCATTCTGTTCAAGACAGAACCCCTTAAGAGAGTCTTTTCCACTATGATCAACTGTTTTAATCTGGTTTTGGCTCGCTACATTTTTGACAGCCTCAACCTTGCTGACTTATTAAAAGAAGGGGGGAAAACTCCCTGTGCTCCAGAAAACTGCTTTTAACCGTGAATTAAGCAGTTTCAAAAGGACCAGTCAATCACTTCTGGTTGGCTGATTCAATAAGTGTTGTGTCCCTTTAGTGGTTAGCCTCGCTGTTAAGACGCATTCATTTTTAAAGCTTTCCAGAGAGGCAGCCATTCCATGTTTCATAGATCTAATGTCCAATTCTCTTAATGGGCTCACAGACTGTATCAAAACATTCTGCTGTTTTCCTTTTAACTTGACTTGCTTGATTTAAGCCTTTGGCTCTTTGTGGGGCGCACAGGCCACTGATAGATGTCTTATACAGTTATGGGTAATATTTTCTAAGCGGTGCCAGTTGAATTAATTGCTTCTGTCTTTACATTTAGACTGATTTCATTCAGCTTTTCCTACTTTTTGCATCTAAGTGACCTTTGAGTTAGATAAATGCAGAAAACTGAGCTCACAATTGAGATATTACTGAAATACATGAATGCATAATAAGTTTAGCTTCGTTTGCATGTAGAATTTTGTTATATGCTTCAGTTTGCTTTGACTGCTAAAACTAAACCAGCCTAGTCATAGAAACATTATTCATCATGCCAGCCCTTGTTCATATATCAGGTTCAGTGTGAATTTCTTTCTCATTATAGGACTATGGGCTGCAGGTGTGTAGTATTACATGTTACACAGTGTGATTAATCCTCCCTTTTTCAGCTGCCCCCCTCCTACATCACACATTCCCATAATGCAGCTTGTTACCAGGTTGCACTAAAAGGACTGACAATAGTAGCAGGTGTGCAAATATCCTTTAGACCCGTTGGACAAAGAGCTTAAATAATGTAGGTAAATAAAACTTTTATTTGAATGGCCAAATGGATGGCATGTTTTCAAGCAAAACTGCATCAGAGTTCAAGGAAGACTAACTTTAAAGAGAGCCTGTTTATCACACAGCAAAAGATGAAAGCACCTTTTTATTTGTATTTGAAGCTTATTGGTAAAATGTATAACCTTGGTTACTGTTTACACAATATCTCAAACGAAGTATGTGCCAGTTGGATGATGATGATCACTTCTATTCATATAGTAGCTATCACAGCAGCAATATTGCAGCCTGCAAACCTGCGTCACCCCTTTTAAACAAGAGCTTCAGTAGTCCCCCAGAAATAAAAATCTGCCATCTCAACCTGCAACAGTTTGACTTGATCTTTATTTTTATAGATAGAAATTCTCTGACATGAGTACTGTGGGTTTTTTCCTTGTTGTAATTGTTAAGTTGGAGTGAATCAAGCTCTCGTTACATAGCAATGATTATCTTGTTTAGTCCCTGAGGGGAATGAAACAGCTGGTCTTAAATGCTTGCCCTTTAATATCTCTTTCATACCTTGGTTTGCCAGAAATGTCTTTGTGTCCATTTAGTTTAACAAGGCTGCAGGAATTCCACAACAGTTACTTATATTTCTGTTCTCTGTTTTGCCATCACACTCTTTTTATTTCTGTCACATCTTCAGTTTTAACCTTTTTTTTCCATTTCTCACCAAGAAGAACTCGTGTGTTTGTGCAGACTGTGCAAACCTGACCTGAAGAATGAGACACAGCACAGTGAACTTTTTCAATATTGATCTAAGATTATAATCTCTTCCTAACCCTCAGCCAACAGCTTTTTATTTTTATTTTTTTTATGCTGCCATAAATCCATAAAGATGTTAATCTTCATTTGTCAGGAGTAGATCCTTTGGGGAAAACAAATTAAAGATATTCTGCATTGTAACAAAAACAAACTGTTGATTCTTGAGTGTGACATTATTCTTTTGGTTCTAATTGCCCATCAGCTGTCCTCATTTGAATAAGAACAGCTCTCAACGTGCTACTGAAATAACACTGCTTTGAGAATTCTTCCAAGAGATTTCCCATTTGATAGAATGCAGTATTCATGCAGTATTCATGAATCCATCTAGTTTTTATTCAGTCTCATGAAAAAAAGGGAACAATGGACACAGCCTCAGTAAACGCTCCAACCACATAATAAAGGTCCGTTCTCCAAAAACCTCGACTGCCGGATTGTGAATGGGCTCCATGAAATTCTTGAGCTGACTTCTGATATTTTTGGGAGGTAAAGTTGAGGCTTATTCACAGCATGTCCTTGTTTACTGTTATGAGCATGTGTGTTTCTGCTGGCTCGTGAGCTCTTGCATGTGGTCATAGTGTGGGATGGCAGAAGTAGAAACAAGATCAAGGTCTACGAGGCCTTTACATTGGCAGGGCTTCCTTCCCTGGACAGCCACTGACAGTTCTTTCAAATGACATTCCTTCCAAGGAAACTGATCTAGTTTCTAATCTGTGGTGGTTCTGACTCACAGTGTAACTTTTCAAATACCTGCACAGCCTCAGCTTATTTGAAAGTGTTGTGTTTATTTATCTAAAAAAATATTTTTTTTGTTTTTAATATGTTCCAATATTATTTTTTCCCTCCGGTTGATAAACAAGAAGAGAAACTGAATGATTACAATATTTCAAAGGCATTACAGGCATCTGATTAAAGTGTTAGGTTGGAGTTAGCCAAGGTTAACCGTCCATAATGAAACACTTTGAAAATAATGATACACTGCATGGTTTTTATGAAGGCTTGTGGCTGCTCAGCTCAGCAGTGGTGACCTTCAGCAGTTCCACGAGCTAATCGTGGCGATCCCGCAGCACCCCTGTAGTTTCGAGACTCCATTAGCTTCTGATATGCATCCAGGAGAGCAGAGCTCGCGCAAGGTCTTCCTCTTAAACCATTCTCGTGACACTGAGGTGACCGGTCAACTTCACTTTCAAGTCTCAGAGAGAGATTTGTCTTCAGTTCCCGCTTTGTTTTACAAATGTGGCTGTTAATATTTTATGGGCTTATTGTTTTGCTTTGTGCATTAATGCATGAAACCATGATGTCAAATTCTCTAATAAGTCTGAGAGGTTTATTAAATATGTGCACTTCTACTAAATTTTCTTGAGCTGCTGTTAATTGCTTATTTAACAGCCAGTAGATTGTTTGAATAGTGTTGCCATTTAAATAGCGTTCTGTCGTGTTCTGCAAATAAGTATTTTTGCTGATGTGTGCCGTTTTCTGCTGTGTGGGTGGGGTGGGGTGGGCAGACAGGGGCGCATGTAAATTGCTGCATTATTCTACTGGCATCCTTGACACTCGGGCATATTCCTAACAGCTTTAGTTGATTTACCAGCGAATTTCAATCAAACATGTACAAACTTGTACCCACCTTGTAGTATGATAGTCAGTTTACTCAGTCCTAACATAGCTGCTGACAGGTAATGGGACAGCTGTGTGTTCATTCTTAGTATTGGAATTCACAAGAATACATTCCCAACAGGAACTAATTAACAAATAAGAATAATTGCCCGGTTCTTTTATTCACCACCACAGTCCCTCATAACAGGCAAGCTTCAAGCAGGAACAACAAAGTAGTACATAAATCAAAGTAGTTTCCTTTGCCAAGCCAGAACCCCCTGGGAGGTACCTTGGTGCTTAATTAAAATCCAGAAGGATCATGTTTTAAGTGTAGGTGAGCGAGCACTGAATAACAATGACAAACCATGCCCCCAGAGCATTAGTGGTGTGTTTTTGAAAAAGAATAACATCTTTCTTTCCCCCCTGTACAACATAAATGAGATTTAATGTGAAAGAAGAAAGCTGTTTTCACTGCATTTTGGCACACAGATTTTTGTAAATGTAGCCTTTGTCTCCAGAACCGGACAAAATCAGGATTGACATTATTAATGTCGTAATTATGCATACAGGATTAAAATGAAATGGCTCATTATTAGACATTATTTGATGTTCAGTTTTTCACTGCACTGTTTGTCATCTCTAATTTTGGTTTGCAAGTCCTCACATGTACACACCAGCTGCAGTATATAACGATACATTTAGGAAATCGCCACTGCAGAAATCAGGATTGGCCCAGACAGATTTATTTCCAATGTGCTGTTGGATGGTCACAGTGGCAGACCTTTAGGCTGTTGTTGTCCCTGATCTTTGAGGTTCCAGATCTGGTGTTTCTGTGCACTCTGCCCTTCAACCAGCGATACAGTGAGAAATGGTCAGATCCACGCAATGTTGAGTCGCATTTTAAACAGACAGCAATCAGAATATAAACTGTCCTACATACATGCTGTTTCTGCAGGCGTCATAACTCTGATGTGCGCTGGCTCTTAAGAAAGGCTAAAAAAGGAAAAGAACATTTAAAAAGGGAATGTGTAGTTATCAGCAGAAGAAAAACTCTCCCAAGTCAAATCCGCTCAATTACAGAAACTCTGGAGAGCTATCCCCAAGCAGCCCTTCCATTGGCTAATCAGTCACAGCAAATTGTGGTGGTGAATATTTCAGACTCGACAGATTTGAATAAAGCCATCATAATTATTTCACTGTTGTACAGTACTCTTGAATAATTTTCACAGCCTTCAGCTGGGGCCAGCATAAACGGCATAACTCCTGATTTAAAAAAAAAAGAAAAAGAGAGGGAAAAAGTCACGGGAGAAAAGCAGACACAAGGGCTGTCAGTCAATGTGGCAAGCTAATTGGGTCGATCTCTTTAGCAAAAGATGAATGAAGAGATTAACTCTCCCTATGTGTCCAGTGAATCTCTCCCTCTGGCTCCAGGTAAATTAGCCGATGACAAGTTGACAGTGGGAATTCTGTTCCCCACTCCTGCTTAAACCTGCAATCAGTATTTTACAGCATGGCGCCCCCTGTTGAAATCACTGATTTTTCTCATTACAGGCTTTGTTTATATATTCAATAATTGGATTAGTGGAATTTATTTTCAGGGTTTTTTGCCTGAACACACCCGACTGGCTGGAGAAACCCTTTCACATGAATGTCGGCATATAAAAGCTTTAGTTGTGAAATTATTTACAATCAGTTGCTCTTCGCCTCTACAAGGTATCAAACGTACTGATAATCTCTGTGGACTATAGTGTTTAGATTTATGCTGGCAGAGAATTGGAGAAGCAGGTCAAACAAACCTAATGAAGATAAATGAAGAGTGATGGGAGAACATGTGCACAGGAAGGTGTGAGTTCAGAGCAGACTGTCCTGCTCTCATTTATTTTAGTGGGGAAACTCAGCACGGTCCTAAAATAGAGGTCGAGGCTCAAATACAGAAAATGTCAGTGACCCCCCCCCCCCCCATTTTTTCCTGCTTGCACTGAAATTGGATAAAAGTGCTTTGTTGTCACAGCAGCAAATAAACAGACCTATATAGGGCGGATTAATGCATATGATTATTTTCAAAAGGAAAAACAAAAGATTCTGATTTATTTGCCTGCGTTTCATGACTCTTGCTCATGCTTATTTTGTTTATAATGTGCATGCAAGTATAACATTTGTGTAAATTTTCTCATGTGATACTATCATTAGGGAAATTCATTGTGGGCGCAGTCGCTTTTGATTGGCCACGCACTGGCAGGTATCATTAAACAGAAATGTTTTGCATGAGTTTTTTTTCCTTTTTTAACCTTTTTTTAATCTGTAAATACTTTCCTAACTTCTCCTCTCTAAAAGGAAAAAAAAAATGCCGCTTCCACACACAGCAGACCTCCAGGTTTTTCATACCCCTTTGATCTCCAACCTGTCTTTTTACACAGAGGAAAGGAATAATTTTTGCATTATGACTAAAAGATGTGTAATGTGTCTTTGTTCCGAATCTTTTTAAATGTCAGTGCAATGATACGGAATCAAAGTTGAGGCTTAGTGTTTGTAATTATTCAAAGCTGGTATCTTAATCTCACGCTGCTTTTGAAGTAGGAAATGTTAAAGTGACATTTTGAGTTTAAATACTGTTAAAAACACTAGTGAAGCACTTAGCCTGATGGTGGCTGTCACAAGAAAAACAATGTCTGCGACTCAACAGCTGTCAGGTTTGCTAATGATGTCCTGGTGTGCTGTCAATCTAGCAGATGAACGGACAATAGTATGCCAAGGAGAAAATGCTTGAAACAGCTAATTGCTTCTAAGAGCTCACTCAACCATTCTGTAACTACTATGTGTTCACAGATGTCTTTTCCAGCTGCTATTTCATTATGGAACTCAAAGACATTACAGAAGCAATGCACTGGCTTTCTTTATGAGCCCGTGTTGTTGCACATCAAGTCTTAATGATTATAGATACATTATTGCAACCACAGGTGGAAGAAAATAACAGAGCACGGCATCTATATTTGTGCATTTTCATTATTTTTACCTAATTTGCTCCCATCATTCCGTTAATCTCTGCCAACTTGTTGATTGTCAGTTTGGAGACACATTTCTGGAGAGGAGCCCGAGAGTATTTGCAGCCGGACCTCTGTCAGTAGCGCCAAGCAACACAGCCACAAATTGGAATGTGGTACAGTTCTGGGAAAGCAGCCAAGATTTAAATTAGACAATAACCTCTGCTCTCTCTATATTGCCTCTCTTTTCCAGCTGCAGGCCTAGCCATTTGTTTAATACAGTCAGCCCTGTAGTATATAATAGACTGATATATGAGTCACCGCTCAGCAGTTTGTGCTTTTCAGATTTATAGAGATTGAACAACTGGCTGGTTTGTGCATACTGGTCTTCTGCTAAGAATAACAGAAACGACACAGGTTGCGCACATAAAGATTTTGCTGGACTTAAGAATTTTGAGTAGGGATAACTGTAAGAAATAAAGAAACTTGGATTAAACACCTGGTTTATAGTTGACTTGTAAGGTGTTTTGTAACCATTTCTCAAAAGACAGAAATGGATTGTATATTTACTAGCTTTAAATACTGTTGAACTGAGCTAATTAGTTGATAACATTGCTCAAAAACATGCTATAGAATACATTAGGCTTTTAATGGACTGAATAGCTTGATGTTAATGCTCTCACCACTTTGGGCTTTTACATCATTTTATATCCAGCATTAGCAGATAAGAAATAGAGGATTGTTTTGAGTCCATCACTAAAAGCTCTTGACTGTGCACATTCCCAGGGCCATTTATAATGATTGTATTAGTCACTAACAGCACACAGGGAATAAAAAAAATAAAAAATTAAAAAATGCGTCTGTGCTCCACTCCCAGCAGCTTTCAGTGGATCTTTTATGTGAAGTCTCAGGGTCACAGCCATCTGACAAATCAGGAAAAGTAGTACAACCATGACCATTAGTGCCATCAAAACGAAACCTGTTTCCAGTGGCAGAAAGCTGTTCTTCTCCTGCCTGACATTTGACAATCTTTTTTTTTTTTTCTTATTAGCTTCTTCAACCTGATAGTACCCTCGTGTTCTGTAGTAGAAGAATGGCAAGCAGAGCAGGATAAGCTTGGGTTAAAATCCACACCTCTGATACCATCTTGAGTTGGAGTTGCATCAAAGCTGCTGAAAGTAAACAGCCTTGAGACATGGCTTAGCAGTAAAAGCAAGACAACACCAGCAAGACAAGCCTCTCTCATGTTACTTCCTCAAGAGCTGTGTGTCCATGCAACAGCAGCAGTTGTGAGAAAGCTACACCATGTTTCTGAGGCCCTCTCCATTGCCTAAGCTCCTTTGTGGCTGTGGGCCAGTGGCTTTGCACCCCGCCAGATCAAAGATGGAACCCCATTTAGCTTGCGCTTTCTTTTAGGATTTGCTCTTGAGAGTACATAGCAGACTGAACAGCTAGGGAAAAAAAAAACGGGATGTTGGATGTTGACCTGCATACTATTGAGGCTGCTGAGCTCAGGCTATTGGTTCATTATGACAAATCCTGAGACCAACTTTGTTTTGGCAACATTTGCAAGTCTTAGAGCCTCGGAAAACAGTAGCTGTGGAGAACCTCTGTGTGTTTTAGCTCTACTGGCTAACAGGGTGGTATTAATTGTGCCTGTGCTACAAAATTACTCCAATTGTATTCACTATAAATTACAGTTTAAGCCCACATTTGCTCATGAAAGTCTTAGAAGTTTATACTTTTTAAGCAAATGGCTGCATATTTATAATATAAAATAAGAGTTATAAGGAGTGATTTTTAGCCACGCTTGTCTTGCTGCTGCAACATCAACCATTTTAGTCAGTCTACATTTTAGTCCAGAATCAAATGGTTCAGCAGCTAGGGATGGATCACTGTTGCATTTTATATATACATTCATATATTCATGATGCCCAGTGGATAAATACGAGTGAGTACAATTTGTTGGCAACTGTCTTGCACCATCATTTGTTCCAGTTTTTCATTTGTTGCCTACTTTGCTTCATGACCCATTGCCCGCAAAACTAATGCAATTTCTATTAGCTGCGGCATCTGCTGTGTGTGTAGTGCTCATTAGCAAGCGTTAGCATTCTATCACGCTAAATTGAGATGGCAACTTGATATTTTTCTGTAAGGATGGTACATTACCTGCTAAACATCAATATATGTTGATGCTGATGTGTTAATATGCTGACACCTCAGAGCACCTCTGCACTTAAATCAACCTCACAGATAGTACTATCTGGTATAGCGGTGTACTATTAGCATAGGAGTTACCAAGCGGTAGACTGGGTTTTCCACTAATTACAGGGTTGGTGAGTTGCTCTGTGGTCCTTCCATATGCCCAAATGCAGGACACTGAGCGCCAAGTTGCTCCTAATAGCAGGTATGCATGGCGGCTCCACTGCCATTGATTTGGTGTGTGTGTGTGTGTGTGTGTGTGTGTGTGTGTGTGTGTGTGTGAGAGAGAGAATGAATAGGTGAATGAGAAACACATTGTAAAGTCTTTTGTGGAACCTGTATTTAGTAGCAGATCATTCATCTATTAAATTGGGAGAAACATAAATTTCAATATGAAGCCCCCCAAATCACATTGGTATTCTGTCTGTCATTATAAAAATGATGTTGTGGTCAAATGTATTCTTAAAAAAATCAGACTAAATAAACAGATGCAGTGCATGCCAGATGTTTACTTTTTAGTGATTGACAGCTTTTCTGCCTGATTTTTAGAAATGCTGTTTCACTCTGGTCTTTTTGTGTCTCCATGTTATCGCTCTCATACACCATGTCTGTGCTGAATATAAATTTTGCCCAAAGGAATATGCTGAATACACAAACTATAGTTTGCCTTTTACTGTCTTTCAACACAGCCATAATGACTGGGAAGCTTGAAAAAACACAATATATATTTGCTGAGCTGTGAAATCTCTTGTAAGTTTTTCCTTTATTTTGATAGTTAAGCTTGTCATTTTGGTTGGACATGCAAACTTATTTTTATGCGCTGTGACGGAATTATAGTGTTCCTGTACCACGTGGAGTAATTTTAAAGAACAGGGCTCTGCTTTTGGGTTTGCCCGTTACAACCCCATCTGTGATGTTCTGAAGTCTTTTGTTTTTTCTTAAAGTTTAATGATGACATGGTCCAAGAGTTAAAGATCCACGTTTAACCTTCTCTGATAAAATGCTACATAAATCTGTCTCGCTGTTGAACCCCTACTGCGACCAGGAAGCAGTCAATTTTGTGAGAGGTTTGATATTTTTGCAAGGGTTGAAAAGTGTTCCTTGAGGTCTGTGTTTACTAAAGTAAAGCAAGCTGTGATACCTGTAGTTGAGACTATAGTGGTTTGTGTGATGCGAGGGGAAGATAATCACCACACAGCCTGAACAACACTGTCATCAGCTTAGTTCAGATCTCACTTTTTCTCACACCAGCTTCTCTGCACTGTTGTGGGGGTACTACCACTGAAAGGCAAAGGAAGACTGAGATGCTTTCGATGAACTTCCCCTCAATGCTACCTTATGTAGTTGAGGACTAGCAGTCTTAATAGTGGAAGACAGTGCTGGGCTGGGGGGAGTAATGATTTTAGCTTTAAACTGAATTACCAATCGATTCGGCCCGCAGATCAGAACACAGCTTGCTAGCTGACTGTGTGGACATGCTGTGTTGTGGAGTTGCTTTACAAATTGACTGCTGCACACATAGGAGGAAATGTATCTATATATGTCAGCTTGCCTCTGCATGCACAGTGGCCTGCTGTGCATGAATAGGCCTTGTGATCACCAGAGACGCAGCTGCAGAGTGTTTATGCTGAATTGGGTTGTAAATGAGCATGTATTTGGTGAGGAGTACCTCTGGAAGATAACTTTCCCAGAGGCTACAACAGAGCCCAACCAGGACTGCAAGAAAGGAAACAGTGCTGCTCTTTTGAATCTCCGGCCTCTTTCGCTCATTGAGAGGCTCAAAACCTGGTTGCAGGCAGGGCCTTAAAGGAAATTGCATAAAATAATACATGGCAAATTACAGTGGGCTCCTTGGGATTGGAGATTGAGTTTTAACTGTGGTGTTTTCGCTGTCTTTTATGGAGACCACTGGAGAACATATTAGCACAAGTGTCATGTTCCAGAGAACACATGCTAGGCTGTGATTACTGAGCTCAAGCTGAACTGTAAAATCGCTTGTCAGCAGTTGATTTGTTTCTGGAAAAGCCCAGGCTCTTGATTGAATTAGTTTAGTGGTTTTCAGTATGGAGCAAGAATGTGTCCAATTTGGTTACCTGCTGACAGACAGCTATGATATTATGACTTTATGATTGTACAGTTAAACCAAATAGCAGTCTGTTGAAGCTGATTTGAAAATGAAAGCACGCTTTTATATGGTGAAAACTGTCATGCTTTGTCATTTAATTGCCATCGATAAAGCAGTATTTGATGTTTGGACTGAAACATATGGACAGTCCGTGTTTTTTCATTTGTATGCACGAAGAGAAGGCAGCTGTGCTATCAGAGGCTCTTCAGGCCTGTATTCTGTGGATCTTGGTTGTCCAGTTCATGTTTACTGATAGGATCTGTGTGGTTACTCCATCATATTGGGGGTGAGAGGGGGTCATGTTCGTGCAATATTGTGTTCACCCTGAGGTTGAAATAATTTTGTTTGCTGTAATAGCTGTAAAACACCTTATTTCCCACTGGACATTCTTTCATACAAATGTTCTCGCAGTGGGATTTAAAAGAATGACACTGGCCTTAGTCAGAAAAAACACGTTTAAATTGTGATTTGGTGCTGCTATCTCTGATAATGAATAACTGAAACCTTCACTATGATTGAAAGAATCTCTCTGAAGACTGATAAGAAAAGCAATACTTCGCTCACTTAATTTATAGAAAAACCTAGAAATTCACATTTATCCTATTCACTGCGAGGCTGCTTGGTTTTTCTGTCTGCCTGTGATTATTCAGATACTGGAGTCTTTTCACTTCAGGATCAGGGTCCATGTAAGCTCTTAATTCTCTCCTGTTAAACAGTTATTGAAGAAATGTGCTGGTGGTGCAGAAGGAGAAATAAAAACAGTGGGAACCCAGCGTTTTTATGCTGCCATGTAGCTGTGTCTGACTCTTAGTGCAGCTCATATTACAGAGCACTTTTAACCGTGAATTCACTCTGTTAATATAAGCCTTCTACCCCAAAGCTATTTTAAAGCACCATTTTCTATGGCTTCCCCATGACTCCCCACTGCTGAAAGAAGCAAAGCACACCCAAGTACATGACTGACTTTTTTTGCAATTGGGCAGACTGAAGAGGCTGGTTTCTTGCAAGTAGCAAACCTGCTCTGGCTGTGACTGCAGTGCTTTACCAGACATTTAAAGCCATTTTTTGTTGTATTTTAGGAGCATTTATCTTGCAACAATCAAGTAATCGCAGTCCTCAGATTTCCCCAACTTTTCATTTATGTCTGAATGTGGGCGCGGACACAGTTGTTTGGCTCTTCGCGTGGCAGCCGCAGCTCTCGTCTAGCTCATCGCATCATTTTAATTACAGGGCCTTCATTGTCTGCACTGACCCATTTTAGTGTGGTCCCTCACCGTCAGCTGCGTGGTCCCTCCAATCACACTTAATTTAATCTGGCATTTGACTCAATCGGCACTGCCGCAAACATGGGTACAAAATGCCCCCTACCCCAGAAATGAATTGGGAATAAAAATAACAATCTCCACTCCCTGCTCTGGTTGTCCGCCGAGGCCTCGGGCCCGACATGGTACAGCTTTTAATGGTGAAGATTGATACCGGTGGCTGGGGACATTTCTTGGGATGTTAGTCACAGTTCTCTGAGGGAGATTCTGAACTGCTCTTAAAGGGGCCTGGAAACACAATAAAACATGACTCAGACGGAGCCGAGGGAGTTTCATGTCGCTAATTGGCACGTGGACTTGTCTATATCACATTTTCTGTGATGAAGTAGAAGTGATTTGGATCAATGTCTGCTTTTTTATTTATTTATTTTTTTTATTCAGATACACCTCTCTGTGTGATGTATGTTTTAATGGCACCCCCCCCAAAAAAAGCTTTTGAAGTATGCATTACCGGATAGTGCGTAGCATTGCAAGTAAATGAGTTTAAAATGCATGCCTGTTAATGAAAGCAGGAAGTTTGGATGGAATGTGAGGAGAGAAAATCCTTTCCACTGAAAGCCTTCACTGCTTTTCAGGGCAACAAGCAGCAAAGTATGCAAGCATCTACATTAAAAACCGAAAGTTGCTTCTGTGTCATTGTGATTTTTCTCAAATTCTCAGGGAACTATTTACATTGGAGAGCAATTGTCAGCTCCCTTTTGAAAAATCGTATTCACATTCAGACACAGGGCAAGAAGAAATGGAAACAGCCTTGCACGAAGCCATATCTCCCTCACAATCAGAACAATGTTCTAGTGCTTGAATAGAGAAGGATATCTTTGAGACTTCAATTTATTATCTAAAAGAAGAAGGGGAACGGAGTAACACTTCCAAGATAAGCCCAGCATAAGGTTAATTACGAGCTGAGTAGCTGATGTAACCCAGCCATGTCATGTCTCAAAGTTACACACAGCTGGGAAGTGAAGGAGTGCCAGTAATTGACAGTGAGGCCTGTGAGTCTGTGTGTGTGTGTGTGTGTCTTTATGCATTTGTGCAAACATGTAAACCCGAGTAATTGAGTCGGATGTAGTTTAGTAGGACAGTTCCAGGTAAGATGGCACCGGAAGCCTCGGTGGCTCAAACCACCTGCTTCAGCAACTGCTAGCAGAGCTCGTGGAGCCGCGTTCTCATTGGTGCGCAACACTGTTAACACTGCTGCTGACTCTCCACTCTCTCTCCAGGGCATAGACTAATTAATGGATACCATTCGCAGTTGATTAGCAGCAGTTCTTTCGGTAATTACATTCACATACTAACCACTCAGAAGAAAAGGAGTATAGAAAAAAAAAACCCACAAAGAGCTAGAAAATATATTAATGCACTTCTCAGCTTGCTCTGATCTTAATTTGTTTCCACTACTGTTTGGCTTCTGCTCTGATAAGAAGCATTTCTCGCTCGCTCTCTCTCACTCCCTCTCCTCCCTCCCCGTTTTAAAAGACTGACTTTGTAATAAACACATAAAAGCGATTACTTCAGTGCTTTGTTAAAAACAGGTAAAGTGTTCTCGGTGGAACCTCGTGGAGACGCAAATGCGCTGTTTCTCTTTCTCCTCTGAGCTGTGTAGGCTGGGGTTTTGCTCTCCTCGCTCACACAGAGGTGCATTGTGCTCATGGGCCCAGCTGCTAGCCCATAATTCTTCATTCTATGTCCCATTGTTCCTACCTGTCAGCATGGTTGTCTATGAAGAAAGGAAGTGGCTGCCATTTTGCCAACAGGCTATGTGTGGGTTGGTAGGGGCGGGGGGGATGTTGTGAAAACATGTTATTTCTTTCCAAAGTACAGGGTTTTGATAGCTTATCAGCTGCCTTAATCACTAATGTGTCTTTACAGTGTGGCTTTAACAAATCCATCACTGTTGATTTATTTTAATCTCATATTAACATGTAAATGTTAGAGTACAGCACCTTTTTTTTGTAACAGAACAGGGGGAAATAAGTTTCTTCATAAGCATGGACTTAGTCAAATGTTCCCATTGACCTAAAATGTACACAACACCCTCCTTACCTCCTTATTTCCCCCCAGTATCACTCCTCTCCCATAGGTTATTTGAAGTTAATAACCTGCCACTGCATCGTGATATTTGGCTTTGTGATGCAAACATATCCTTAATTGCTGTCCCATAAGAGCTGAATAGCCAGACCAGATTCTCATTACCCTGGATTGAATTGGCCAGGGCCTCTCAAATGCCTCTCATCATGTCACAATAATGGCAGAGTGGCAGAATGTGCTTATGCATGTAGAGACAGGGGTTGACCCAGTGTGCAAACATTCAGAGCCAAGTGTGACAGTCGGTTTGAGTGACAGGTGTCGGTTATGACAGGGAAGCGGCTTGATTTACAGTGGATGTTATCTGGACACCAGTGGGGCTGATTGTGTTGTTTTTCTTTCTTTGTCTTCATTTGCAGTTCCAGAATAACAACTACATGAACATGGCTGAAGCAAACGGTGCCCTGCTTGCTGCTGGAGATGTAAGTATACTTGGTCTCTTTCTCTTTCTTGTTAATGCTTAATAAAATAATTTACATGTTTTGTAGGTGCCATGTGAGAAAGCATTTTTTTCTCCTTTAAGCTCTATATCTGATAGGAAATATTCATGGTGATAAATTACTATTTTGCCATCTCAGTCACAGGAAATGTATATATTTTTTTACCATCTGAAATGTTCCTCCTGTCCTAAAACCTCTTCAAGCTTGGTTGTAACTTGTGAGAGCTGACGCTAATGTGATGTGACTGCTTTGACTGCACTCTGTAAGATGAAGCGATATCTTAGAATGCTGAGGATAAAGACACCTGTTTTCCTTCTCTTTTCAAAGACATAATAAAGGAGCATAAACAGGCTCCATAGTTGTGTCACTCTTTGAGCTGCACTCTCTGCTGGCACTTACAAAATGTGATATGTCACCAGCAGTCTTTTGCTGAGGAGCTGCTAGAATAACTGTGTACTGCACTGTTGAATTAAAAAAGAAAGAAGGGAGTAGTTGTTCTTCTGGAGGTATATAGCGGACTCTGTGAGCCGGAGCAGTAGTAACAGTGTGCTAAATTTGCCCATTTTATTCCCCCTCCACCCACTCCGCTGCCCTGTCATTAGAGACAAATGCACCAAAAATACCCATCATCCTCTGTGGTTCAAACTGTCTAATCTCATCCAGTTTAGCAGGGGACATTGATCTGGCTTCAAAACCCAAAGCAAAGCATCATTACATAGTAGCTCCAAAATACTGAAATAGATGTCATTGTTAACCTTATTGTTTTCATTCATGTCAGTTGGGCAGCGGGGATGCAGCTGTGACATTCAAGCTCAGGCAGCTACACACAAGTGTCTGGAGCTCGTGACCTCATGTTCATAAAGTGGCTACTTCACAAAGCCACAGAGTATTATGGAAGAAGTCTAATTTTCCCCCACATTTACGCTGAGTGGGCGCATCCTCTGTATCCACGGGCTGCTGAGGCCCACTGCAGCAGGGACCATGCCGACACAGGCTGCTTGGAGAGCGTTCAGCCCCCAGCTGTGAGGGCCCACTGTGGCAGTAAGTGAAAAGGGGGGGGGGGGGGGATGGGCTGGGAGTGCACTCCTTAATAAAAACAGCCCAGCTCATTTGCATTTTATCAAAAGGAACAACTGTTTCCAGTGTTAGGGCACAGATGGTATTGTGCTTTGAAGGAAAGGGAGGTTAAGAAGAAGTCTTAGCATAGGTTTGTCTCGTCCAGCTTTAGAGTACCCAAAGTATTGTTTGTTGCAACCTGAGCTAAAGTGAGATTAAAGCGACTTCCACTTTGAGTTGTGAGGTTTCGCACCCTCTCCACTAAAGTGTTACTTAAATGTACCGAATGTGTCTGGTTTGTGTTGTGGGTACTGCATAAGAAAGGAAGTCCCCTTTATGAAGTTAAATTTATGCCCCCACTTTTGGTTAGTTATTGTTTTCAAATCAAACCATAGAGATACTTTGCCCACTCTTTCATGTGTAAGAATAAGCATGGGTTATTCCTTTCTTCAAAAGTTACCATATATACAGATGTTTTTCTTTACCACAAATGACTTAAAGAAAAAACAAAACAAAACGCAAAGCTGTTTACATCCAGCTACTCTTTATTTACACTGTGATACTGTATATTTAAAACTGCATGAAGTGCATGTTGTTCAAAACAGGAGATTGCTTCTGCTTCAGAGCAGCAGGCTTGCATTGCCGTTCGAATGGCTGTTGTATCATTTACCTTATGCACTTAGAGGATGAGATAAGATGACCTTGGTGTGCCTGGTAAAGCATACATCCTAGCAGGGAAAGGTTGACTGCTTTCCTAAGTGAAAAGGATACTGTACACTGAGATTGTGTTCCACTCAGATGTATCACTTTACTTTCCCAATCAAATTAGAGTCTTGTAATGAACTATAAATATGTAGAAATGGACTACAAATGATCCATATTTGAAATTGTGCCGATTAGGCATGGCATGGTTGATGTTGTCATTTGAGTAGCTGCACTCTGCCTGTCTAGATATTTGAAACTGAATCCTCAGTCCAGCCTCTATTGATTCTGAAGCCTATTATATACAGTAATTGCATGCTGCTGCCTTTAACAACTCTTGGTTATTGCATCTGTGAATTGCATTACTACATTTATTGAACGACTGGAAATATTGCCTGAAAAGCTTTTTCTTCCTCTCGTTCTGATATTGAAAGAGCTCCGAGGCACTATAGGGATAAACCACTGGAAGGGAAAATTCAGTAATTCCCATCCCAGTCACATCCCTTTATGTTTATATAGTTCATGCATTCTCTATAAACCTGCATTATACTGTTTATGACAACATTATGTGTTTGCGCTAAAGTCTTGTTGTGCTTTCATTCTTATCTGCTGCATGCTAGCAGCAGGACTCTTGAGATAATTTGCCCTTGAAGCACCACAATGAGGTTAACATTTCTGGCTTTTAGTGACATCATTACAATGAAAACATGGATTGCCTTGAGATTTGGTTCATGTATTTATGACACTCGGAGGATCCATGGTGAAACATTGAGTTTCATATATTTTAGAAGAGCAAGTTCTGCCTAACCTGTGAAATATCTGTTAAATTAATTATAACTAAACTGATTAGTGAGTCATGCTTCTCAGATCTTCTTTGTTTATCCTTTGCTTAGTTTCTCTTCTGGCGCCACAAGCTTTGCATTTTTTGACTTAAGTGAAGCTACGCAACAAAAAGACCATTCAGGCTTTCAATACTTTTAAAAGATTTGACTTGATGAGTCGGGAAAACTGTCCAGCGCACATTCAGTTAACTAATACACAAACTTTTAAGCCATTGCCACTGCGCGTGTGTTAGGATACTCTTAAAGTTTAGATCAAAACCATGTTGAGCATTTTAGTTTATTTCCATGCGACACACAACTTATTAGATTTTTTTTTTTTTTTTTAGATTTTTAAAAATTATGCAGCTCCCACCCAGCAGAATATAACAACTGTTGAGAATTTTCCTAAGTACAGTTTGAGCTGGCCCACCTCCAGTAGGTTCTAAGAACAGGGGATTTCCCACACACCTGCTCAGGATGCTCATGCTGGGTACATCAGGCCTCTCTGTTACAAGCCCTTCTCTGTCCTCAGACCACTGAACCATGTGGCTGCCAATGGAAACACACACACACACACTATCCTCCTCTCTTTCTGTCTGTTGTTCTGCTTTGCCCACCCCTTAACATGTACATGCCTGCACATCCCAAGCCAGCATCTGGCTTGGCACTTGGCTCTGCTGAGCCTTTCAGAACAATTTAAATGGATAATCAGGCTGGTGATGCGAAGAAAGTGGATTGTGCATCTCTTAATCTCTGATCAGAGCCCCCTAAGCTGCTCCTGGTGAAGAATTAGACTGGCTTTATGTGAAATGACACCAGACAGTGTGCAACACTGTAACACTCTGTGGGATCCAGTAAAATCTGGCACCTCTTCCCCAGGGAGAGGGCCTTTTCTACACAGACGACCGACATCTTCCATAACCTCCTCCCTATATGAGGTATAAACTCCATGTCTCCATTATCAGTGCCCCTGGTGTTGATGTTAATTTGTATCATCATTAACGGAGTGAGGCAATGCACACAGGCACAGACTGTGATACTGATCTTGCTCCATCTTCCACACCCACTGTAATTTTTGCTTTCGCTGTCCTCCACTTTCATGCTATTTAGCAGATACTAAACACTAGCATTCCTCTCCTCCAAGTGCATGTCTGTGTTTCACTTAAAGGTCACAGTCATGCTTGTACTGCTCTCTTACAAAAGTGGAGCTGACCTCAGCCAACCTTCCACTTTGACATTTGTCTCAAATCTCTAGGTTGGCTTTGTAATTCAGGCCACAATGCACCAGAATATAGGATCCAGTGGCCTATATAGTTCTGCCCTGATTTACCTTACACAGTGTAACACCACAGGAAACCTACTTACATCAGCAAATAGTATCCATAGTCGAGCAGAGCAAAAAAAAAAAAAAAAAAAAAATGCAAGTGATGTTTTTTCCTCAAAAGCATCCCTGCAGGGGCTTAGGTGGATGAATGTGGCCATAGAATCAAAGCCCAAGCAGTGCATCTGGCTGTAGTGGACAAGGCAAGACCAAGACGGGGTGAAACTTTGCTGTTAGAGAGATTATGATAGAGTGCCAATGTCTTCAAATTGTTACACGATATGATCCAGATGAGACTGGGACGATGGATCTGAAGGCTGGCGTGAGTATTGACCCTGCTCCACGGGGGAAGTTGAAAAAGATGAATGACGACCGCAGTGATGGACGGTCTCTGATCCTTTCCATGTGCTACTGGAACGTTTTGTCCATGACTCATGACAGTTCTGTTTTATTAACCTTATAAACACACACACTGGGTTTTCATTCACATGTTGCTGAACAGGCATTATTGTGAACTAACTTTCACAGGTTTTTGAGTGGGCTGAAGCATAATATGACAGCAGAGGACTGTTAGTAAATGGCTCCTAAGGTGCTCGTGATTTATTTCACACTTTGCGAGCCAGAGGCCCGGGCTGTGATGAATATGACCTTAGCTCCTTCTGAAAGGAGAACTGATTCTCAAGCTATGAAACAAGCACGGAAAAGTGAAGCAGTGGTAGGGAGCAGGAAGAGAGAGAGAGAGAAAAGGGGAGAATAAAAACTCTATTAGCTTCTCCCGCCACTGGAATTCATCAATGCTTGTCAAGACAGCTACCCTGAGTAGGCAATGAATTAGTTTCAAGTGTCTGTGTGCTAAAGCAAGCAAGGGGAACATTAATACTCCCTAATCAAGGTCTGTGTTGGCATATTCCCTCCCTTGTCTCCCTTCTGTTATTCCATCCCCTACCTACCAGAGGCAGAGCAGAGGAAGACAGAGTTGTTAATATCAGGTGTTTTAGATAACACGTCTTCACCTCTGCTGATGTTACGATCCTGATTCCCTTTTTTTTTTCTCTTTAAACCACGACAAAACTACAAGGTATAGAATGATGCTTTACATGCGAGTAAGTGGTGAGAGTAAGAAAAAACAGGACCCTTTTCAAAGAAGCTTATCTCAAAAAGCAATGCACGAACATCTCTAGGACTCTCAATCCCTCTGAGAATTGCAGGCAGGTGTGTGAAAAGGTGAATCGGCATGTGGGAAACCCATCTGCACCTGTTTGAATTGGCATAAGCGCCTGTTTCCTCCTGGTTTTTTTGCCAATTATTTTCATGCCATGATTGTCTGATAAATTTCATGAACTAGATGAGGATTTGGGAGGAGGTTTAACAAGCTACCACTGCTATAAAAGTGACGCATGGCCAAGAAAGTGGTGTTTGCGATTAACCTTAAGTAGATTCTTGATGCAGAGCTAGCTCCTCTTTGTTACAGTCCACATATCCAGAGTCCAACATTTCTAATAATGCTCGGGGTTTAATATGATTTTTGTCCTGTTTCAGTCAGTGTTGGCATTTTAAACCATGTTCTGTTCAGTAAGCGGGCCGTGCTTTGAAGAGGTTGTTGGTAAGTTGGAAGTGCAGCGAGCTCGGCACCTCAGATAGCGTGCTGTTTGGCCCTGCGTTTATGCGAACCTGCAGCGTGGTGGTCATTGTGAGGGTATGAATATTTTGGCTTTGCAGAGTAGCTTAATGCAATGTGCAGATGAAAACAAGACCCAAGTAGGTGAACAGTCCCATCTCCAAGAAGGCACATAAGCAAATTAAGTGTGACCAAAAGCTTTAATTCGAAAGGCAGAAGGATTAGGCTGTTTGATGAGCAGATTTAAGGGTGCAGGCAAGGGGAACAAAAAGAAACACTTCTGGCCAAGCGTAATAATCTTTGAAAATGTTCTTTAAACCCATCTCCCTGTGACGTGTATTTTCACTGCACTTCAACCCAACATCCCCAAGATTAAGGGCTTTTATCATGTATCCTCTCTCTCCCATGATTGCTGCTTGATATTTTTGCTTTTGACGTCTTTCTCCGCACTCGCCTTCTTCCTTTTTTTCCCCCTCTCCTTAAAGTGGACTGTAATAGGTTTAGGAAATGTTACATCTTAGTGCACTTACAGAAAAGTGTGTTACCACTCTACTAAAACACTCCATCTCTTAAACAAAGTCATCTGATTTAATCCCTGAAGGTTTTCTTTCAGCCGGTTAGATTAGGCCCACATCAAAAAATGCTTCCTGCCTGTTTTGTGTTGCTGGAGTTCATAGTTTTTCTTCTTTGTTCCTCTTTCTCACAGACTTTTCATACGCCCAGCTTGGGAGACGAGGAGTTCGAGATTCCTCCCATTACACCTCCACCTGAGACAGAGTCCGGTCTGGGTCTGTCAGAAGTGGACTCGCCATTCCCAGCAATGCAAGAGCCTTCAGCTCCGCACCGGGGTCCCTTAATCCCACAGTTCCCCCCGCAGAGTCTGGATCTGCCCTCGATTACCATCTCACGCAACATGATGGACCAAGAAGGGGTCTCTGTCAACAATGGCCAGTCTGTGGTGAGCACTGCTATGTCTCTCACAACTAAATCCAAAAGTCCATTCTCTTACCTTTATTTATCTAGGATAAGAAATCTTGCACTAGTGCTTCTCCAGTAAGTGTCCTACTTGTAGTTGCAGCTCAAGATTAATTTTTTTTATTGTATCCAATCTGTAAGATTGTACTATTGGAGACCTGCAATATCAGTCTTTAAAAGAAAAGAAAAAGTCCCTTTTACTGAACCGTACCGTAATGTCACCTTCAAAGTTTCTGCATGCCTCCTGTTGTCAGCGCATCTGGCACAGCATCTGGCCTTGTTTACAACACAGGAGGTATATGATCACATTGAGTAAATGTCATGATATTATGTTACTTACTGTGAGCATTTTTTCACTTAAAAAAAAACACCCAAAAAAGCAAACACACATGCACACCAGGAGCATGAATGATCTCCCTCTATATAAGGTGAATAGATCGCAGGTGTTGGAGTACAAAGCTCATTCATCCCCAGAAGGACGGTGAAAATGGGACCCAAAAGTGCCACAGTTTCACATGCTCATATTTAATTCATGTTACCTCCAGAAACCTTTTTTTTTTTTTTTTTCCTCCTGGTGTAAAAACTGATCCATGCTTCAGCACAATGCCACACGAGGTCTTCAGAAAGGACACAGGTGGTGTTAAATATAATTTTAACTCCTTAATATACTTGATCAAACATGGAACTGCGGCGTGAGATGATCACTTTCTTTACGTTGATACCGTTATGTGCTGCAGATTGTGAGATTGTTGTCCGAGGGTGGACAGGCATTTTCAAATGCCACAATCATGGGAGCACTGAGGAGGAAAAATGGAAATGTCACTGGCTGACTAGTTGTCTTACAGAACTATTACAAACATGGAAGATTCATTTAGGAGAGAAGAAATGAAAGGACAAAGGCATCAGCAGAAAGATGATGGTATTGATGGTGCATTTGCTTTGTGAGTCACAAATCACATCGCGTTGAGAAGAGGTGCCGTTATCGTTATAACTGTGTGAATAAATGTAACGTGTTTTAGACCCTCTGCCCCCCCATTTCTCCCTAACACATTTGTTGAATCACACTGATATTAGAGATATTTATTTACATTCCATATGGGAAGGGGCTGTAAAATTTTACAGCTCTTTTTCCTGCTTCCATGCTTCTGGCATGTGAAATAATTGCAGCTTTTAAAATATCTCGGCTGCATACAGTAAGCGAGCCCCAGAAGGCTTTTTGCCTAAAGAATTTTCATTTCATGGTCAGTTAAGCTTTCTGCATCTGGAAGAAACTGAACCTTGACACAATTACATTCCTGACTGTTCTCATGACTTGCTGGAGGATTAGATTTGATTCTCAAACATTATTCCTCTTTAACACCATTTGCATGGCTCATGTCTCTGATTGTGCAGAGACTCTATTAAAAACTGAGGGGAGAATGTGGGTTTCTACTCCTTGCCTCACGGCATTGTCGTCAGCAAACTACTCACTCGTTATCAGTCATCACACATTGTACCGCAGGAAGGCTTGTGGTGGCCCTTCATTTTTCCTGTAAATGGGATTGATCCCCAAAAGTCTTGTGACAATGCCTTTAGAAATTCTATTCATCTATGGTTTTATCTTTGCTTTGAGAAGAGAACGCAACTTTTAAATGAGATAAGTAACAGCACTGTTTGCAGTGCATTCCATATACAGAGACAATGATTTACGAAGGCCCTAAGAGGGGTATTTTGTCATTTTGTCAGCACACTGATAAAGGAATGACAACCTTATATACATGATTACATTCTGTGTTATTTGTTATGGCTGCGGGGGCAAACAAATAAACCGTGCACTATTGCAATTACATTTTTCATCAAGCCACCATGCTCATATTTCCCAAACTCTTGTCTTGGTTTCCTTCCTCTGTGCTAGCTTACTCAAGGAGAATACTTAGCGTGTGTGAAAGCCTGTCTCTTATCAGAACTTAATGAGAAACCCAACCAGCAAATATACCTGGGCTATTTTCAAAAAGCTTCTTCCATGTCATTGCATTGCCAAGTGTTCTGCTAATTCCTCTCCCCTTAATGTTCAGCGTATGTCTTGCAAATTGGCCACAGATGCCGGGCTTCTACAAAGAGAAATACATTTTCTCAGCTGCAATGTGCCTGGCAAGCCCTGAATCTGAAGTCATTATTTATTTAATCTGCTCTCCTAACAAGCTTCTGACTCTCATTTTTGTCTCCCAGCATGTGTCCTCCTGATTTGTGATTGAGTCTCAATAGTGCCAGATAGTACTGGAGTTAGAGCTGCCAGTATTGCTTTATTCACAATTTCTTCTCGATTTTCTCCCTGCTGCACAGCAAGGGTCTCTGGGTTCTATTTCAAAAAACACCTGGTGCCTTCACCACATTTTAGCTTTTTTTTTCTTGACACATGTAAGCATGTAGTGAAATGGGCTCCGTGTCCCGTGATTGGATTCGATACCTACAGTAGTCAACCGGTTGTATTAGATGTTAAAATCAATATTTAGGAGATATGAGCCCTGCTGTCTTATTACATTTACCACTATGTGGTGATGCATTATATATTTTTCATTACCAACTAGCTGTTTCACATGCCATTAGCTTTGCAGCAGCAAAGAAATGCTAATAAGTAATGGTAGTGTTTGGGCGGCATGCATCATGCAAGATAGCGGCGAGTCAGAAAAAGCCATTTGTAGTTTGTTGTGCACATGATTTGATATGCCATGATACTGTGTAGATTGTGAGTGAGCATAATACCAACAATTCTGACTGGTCAAAAACCACTATATCCTGAATCAAATGGAAAATGTGAGCAGTGTTGCAGAAAGCATGTTTTTCTACACTGTCCTCTTATCTCCTTTCCAAGCCAAGAAGCACTGACATGAGTTGTACATCAATTTAAGAGATTTTTTTTCTCTTCTTTTTTCTTTCCTCTCTCGACAGACAGCTATTGTGACATATTGGGTCAGTCAGAAATGAAAGATATTCATGCAGGCATGCAATACTTGTAATGAAGTCTCAGCTTGACCTTCTGCATGATTGATTCTGTAATTTACTTTTCTCAGGCAGCTCTCAAACTCAAATGATGTCATGTTGGACAAGTTTTAAATACCCATAATGCACCAGGAGAAATGGTGGAAAGGGGTATGGGTCAGTGGCTGCACCAGACAAAGGGGGAGGGGACCCGCTGGCCTCGCAGTCTGAGGGGGGAGGAGAACAGGAGAGAAGGAGAGAGATTTGTTTTTAAGTGGGGGTTAGAGGTTGGCGAGATAGATGGAGTGAGTTTGCACACCACAGAGAGAGAGAGAGCGCGCGCGAAGTGTGTTTGACTGCGACAGGGCAGAGGAAAGAAAAACAATTTATCTTCGTGCTATTATAGCCTTTACCGGCATTCAAAATTCCATTTTTCTCATTTGGCTTAAGCACAGACTTCAGCAGGTTGCTGAAAATGGAAGGAAAAAAAATAATAAAGTGATGTTCCCGTTTAGAAGCAGAGTAAAGGAATATGTGCAGAGCACTGATAAACTATCTTTAATAGGACTGACCTTTCATGCTGGCGAAAGTTACTGGGGGATTCATCCTTATAATTACCATATAGATGATTTTACTCCTCTCCTGCCATGGAACATTTCCAAGAGCTCTGGCATTGATTGAATGGAAATTGAACTTGTTAACATTCTTTTCAGCCTGTTACAGCTTGGTGCCACTGTTCATAAATTTTCCCAAATTCTGATTTCCAATATCTTTAAGAACAGACTGGAGTCTGTTTTCTCATTGACATCACTGTTGAGATTTTTATCACTTGGTGAATGGACAGTGTTGCATTTTGATTGACCTGTGTTTATTTTGAGATTTTATATATA
>JAVDPK010000068.1:755647-795849 GCA_034780415.1 Cichlasoma orientale
TATATATATATATATATATATATATATATATATATATTACATGCACTATGTGACTGCTGTGTTAAGAGTGGTTAAAAACCAGTGATAATGTCCACAACAAGCTATTTTTTCCTCTTTTTGTAGCATATCGTAGAAATCATTATTTTGTTTGTCATTTCAGAGTTTTCCATTAAAAGCAACACAATGGAGAATCATACAAACTGAATTTACATTCAGAAAACCCTTTATTGATTAGAGAGTACATTTCAGCTTGTTAGTGTTTGATGTGCAAACACACAGACAGGAGCACACCTAGAAACGCACAAATCTGATTGAGGAGGGCACATCTGGCCACTGTGTACTCAAGATAAAGAATTATTTGCAGATTTACGATGACTATCAAAATATCTAGCTGGATGTCTGCTGTGACTCCAGACAATGCTGCAATCAAAATGCAAATGAGGAGGCAGAGGGACATAAATAAACCTCCTAGTATCAGATTCATATTCGCAATCAAGACAACTGTTACTTAAGATGATTTCTTTGACTAACTTATTAGCTGTTATGTTTCCATTCAAATCAGACGTGATAATGCCGGCATTTCAGTGACGCAACTGTCATTGCTTTTTCATAGAATGAGGCGCTGAATTGCTGCTACTCCAGTTATTGTGGCAATATGTGGTAAAATAAGATATTTAGCAGGCTGTTGAATGTGATGTGATGATGTGCGTAAAGGTGATCATTGGAGCATGTTTTTTTTTAATGCACTGTATTTAATTTGAAACCATTTCAAAGAATTCAACATATCCCAAACAAATGGCAAAATGAGCCTTTGCTCTAAGTCAAAACTGCACCATAAGGATTGGGCAAAAGTGTTATTATACAGATGGCCACGACTAATGAGCTCAGTGTGCGCATCTTTGATGTTTGCAGTGAGCAAAGAGCAAACGGTGAGCCATCGTGTTCTCAGTAATGAAGATGACAATAGCACTTGGAACATGGTGGGTTGCTGATATGTAAATTTGGTCACAGGCTAGTTTGTTGCAGCTTTTATTTGCGAGGATTTCCATATTTGAAGAGTCATAACAATATGTGTTAAATTTCTTTCTCCAACTTTGCCCCGTCTGAAACCCGCTCTTTCATGTAAATATAAAGCCATTCTCACTTCATAGATTGTATTTATGATAAGCAGTAGACATGGCATATGAGAAAGAAATGGATTGTAGATCCAATATGTTTCTGTCTGAAATGGTGTTACAATATTGTTTTCGAAGACGGGCATTCATAAGGTTCTTTCAATAAAGCCAGGTGCGTGGGTTTATGATGTGTTGATGTTGGGAGAGATTGAGTTTGTGCTGCTGAATACCAGATGGATGTACCCAGGGAGAACAAATCACCTTTTCTGTTGTGTTCACATCCCCTCTCTGTTCCATGTCAGCTCTGCTGGCTGTCTGATCAGTCTTCCCTCTGGAGAGCTGGCAGGCTTCGTAATTTCCTCCTCACCACAATCAATGCAAACATTTCGCCTGTGCCTTCTTTAAGACTCTTTCAGGAACTGAATGTTTTACCAGGAAAAGGTGAAAGAGAAAATGTTATTACATTATACCCTGGATGGTAGAATGGATGGGTCCTGTCCAAACCTCTTAAGCTTCGTGCCTTCAGCTGGCTGATTTATGGAGTTGATCTGTAGAAGTATTTTTTTTTTCCGCCACTCTTTAACAGTCAAACGCGATCCTTGAAAGGTGCCTGCTTCAGAGTTGTGTAACCTTCAGTAAAGTAGTGCACACAAACTGACACACACGCACGCGTGCACATACATACCGTGGTATTTGAAGTCCACTGTTCCTCTACAGGGACTGGGCAGTCTGAAGCTGTGTTACAGATTTCCGTACAATGGAGTTTTGAAATGAATCGACTAAGCTGTGTTGTCATCTATTACTGGCTTATAAAGATGGTGCCTCGGGTGTCAAGATAATTTATCACGGCTTGTAATAAAGACACTTAAAACCCAGGACATCGTGACATGTGATCTGCCACATAACAACCCACAGAATCCAATGACCCAATTTCTGCTGTGGTAAATGGATACAGGTTCATGAGCTTTGGGCAGCAGGGTGTCACCACAAGTACAGAGACAGATATTCAAACTGGAGAAATGAGGTGCAGGTCTGTGCAACATTAAACCTTAGAGGGGGCATAAAAAAATACTATTTAAAAAGCACAATTACACTGATAAAATGGCAAAAATGACTTGTTTTTAAAAAGAAATTCAATTTCTTCACAGAATGTTGGACCAGGCCATCTGCGCCAGTATCCATCCAATCCGGCCATGGTGATGAAGTCCATCATCAGCATGAACAGCCCCAATGGCATGATGTCACGGAATCAGCTGACCACCATCAACCAATCCCAGCTCAACACACAGCTGACCTTAAACATGGCAGGGCCCAATATCACCCACACTTCCCCCTCACCTCCTGCCAGCAAGTCTGCCACACCCTCACCCTCCAGCTCCATCAATGAAGATGACCAGGACGATGCCAACAGGGTGCGCAAACTCTTTCGTCTTATGGATTAAAATATAGTAGGAAAAAGTGGACTCTGTTGTTAAAGTATTTTATTAATGATTAATGACTTATCTTAATTCTGTCATCATTTCAGGTCGTTGGGGAGAAACGACCGGCCCCCATAGATCCCACAAAGAAATCTAAGACTCCAAAGAAGAAGAAGAAGAAGGATCCCAATGAGCCTCAGAAGCCAGTGTCAGCTTATGCCCTCTTCTTCAGAGACACTCAGGCTGCTATCAAGGGTCAGAATCCCAATGCCACCTTTGGAGAGGTGTCAAAGATTGTGGCATCTATGTGGGATGGTCTTGGAGAGGAACAGAAGCAGGTGCTACAAAATTTAGTGTCAGACTAACATAGTATGCAGTCTGCCTTAGGTTGTTATAATTATTTGTCATTTTGAAAGCTATGCGTTTCCATTCACGCACATTTTTGTGTCATCACAGGTTTACAAAAGCAAAACAGAAGCTGCCAAGAAGGAATATTTAAAAGCCCTCGCAGCATACCGTGCAAGCCTGGTTTCCAAGGTGAGAAACTATTTCTTCTTTTCACCTTAAAATGTGTGAATTTAACAGAAAAGTGAGTTGAATTACTGAGTTCATTGTGTCATATTATGCACTGTGAAGTTGCAGATGACTTATAATGACAGAAGTAGTTCTAGATACTGTGTGGTAGCCATTCAAATGGAGGTAATGGGATTCTCAGGGGGTATCTCTAAATCTTTTATAATAAATTTTTGTGTTTCTCTCTTTATCCAGGCTGCAGCAGAATCAGCTGAAGCCCAGACAATTCGCTCAGTGCAGCAGACCCTGGCCTCCACCAGCCTATCTCCTGGCCTGGTGCTGCCTTCACCTCTCAACCAGCACCCCTCCATGCCATCTGCCTCCCAGGCCCTTCAACAAGCCCTGCCACGGGCCATTGCCCCAAAACCTCTGCAGATGAGACTAGGGGGCAGTCAAATTGTGACCTCGGTTACAGTTTCCCACCAGAACATGTCATCTGGGATGCCTCCACAACTGCTCGGCCAGATGGGTGCTGGAGGGTCCATGGTGGCAGGTGCCCAGTCCACAGCGGTCTCTCAGATGAGCCCTCCCATGCAACCGGTGCAACAACATGCAATGCAGCAGCTCCAGCAGCAGCAACAGCAGCAGCAGATGCAGCAGCACCTCCAGCACCATCAGATGCAGCAGCAGCAGATGCATCACCAGCAGATCCAACAGCAAATGCAGCATCAGCATTTCCAACATCATCTCCAGCAACAGCTGCAGCAGCACCACATGCAGCAGCAGCAACAACAGCAGCAGCAGCAGATGCAGCTGCAGCACATGCAGATGCAGCATCAGCTGCATCAGCAGCAGATTCAGCATCTCCAGCAACAACAGCAGCAGCAGCAGCAGCAACAACAGCAGCATCAGCAGCAGCAGCACCAGGCCCAGTGTTCTCCACCTCAACACTCGCCTGGTACTCCCCATTCAGTGGGAGGCTCTGCGTCACTCGGCAGCCCCCAGCCAGCCCAACAGCAGCAGCCACACCCTTCCCAAATTCAGGCCCATGCCCAGGTCCTGTCCCAGGTCAGCATTTACTGAGCCAAATGGAAATCCTATCTAAAAGAACAGGAATAGAATAAAAAGCATCATTCCATGTTGCTTTTCTAAGTTGCACTTAAGAAGTGTGTGTAAGATTTAGAATGTTATACAAAGAACTTGTCCATTGTTATAGACAGATATGCACATGCGTGTACAGGGGGTTAACATGTTAGCTGGGTTTTTGTCTCTAAAATAGGCTAAACTATGACAGAAGCCTTTTAGGGTGAGCACCCAGTGATTGTTTATTTGTTTGTGAGGTCTTTCAGTTTTCAATTTTAACTGACTGGGCACACGATATGTTGAAAGAAGCGAATCTTTCACTGTTTTATTTAACAATAAAGCTTTATTTATGAGGCCAGAGTTGTCAGTTCAGCGCAGTGTAAGGACATCCTGAATGCATTTCAACAAAAGGATTTTTATCAGCTCTTGCCTGGACTGAATGACTCACAGGATCCTTGCTGGAAACCAGTAAACCCACACATCTGTCTTTGTTCCCACACTGGCCGGTATATAGCAAACTTTCTTTAGTCCAACCTTTCTCTTTCACCCATCAACCTTGCAGATGTAACTCTTCAAATCATCACATGTTGGAGGCCCAGTGATATCGGAACACACACATAAACCGTGTCACGAATGCAGACAGTGTCTTTTCAAGAATGAGGGGAACTGAAAAGATAAGGTCTTGGGATCCAGATTTGTGGATGAACGACCGAACAGACTGAGACAGAAACTGCCATAAATCATTTATTTCATCGCATCATCACTCTGTAGCTGTAATCTGCTGTACATGTTTCGTAGAGCGGGAAGAGACGAGACCTCCTTTATCCAGTAATTTACCCTCCAGATGATTTGCCCAAAAGTGTGTAACTGGCACCCCCCCCCAAAAAAAAAAAAAAAAAAAAAAAAAACTTCTTTAATCTATTTCTTTTTACTTCAGATGTTTAACAATTAAATTATGTTTTTATTTTGTGTAACAAAGGGGATATTTTATGGTAAATACAAATTTCTGGATCAAGGCAGATGGTTTGGGGATTGATGTATTTTTACTCTGCTCCTTGATACTGTCATTGTTTTAAAAAAAAAATGGGGAAAAAAGAGAACTAGCAGAGCCAGTTTGTTGCACTGCCAAAGCCAACTTAAAAAGGCATCGGAGGTATTTTTGCCAGCTGTAAAGAAGTCCCTGGGGAAAAAAAAGAAACATGAAAATGTTGTACATTTTTCATATCACCTGTTGTAAAGTTTTAATATGTGAGGCTTTAATTAAAACATTGTTAAATGACCTGTGGATTGCTATATCACATAGTGCATTTCTGCTCTTTTATACTTTTTTTATGAGTTACAATAGCAGCGATTAATTTTGTTTGTATTTTGCTTAAAAACCAACTGCATTTGAAAACTATCCATAGAGTCGATGCATATCCGTATGGAGTTCTTAAAAGATTTTTTTGCTCAAGATAGAAAAAGTAAAATTAACGTTGGAGTTTTTTGCTCAGCCATGAAGACGAATCCAGAGACATTCCACCACTAATATGATAGTAGCCATAATTTTGTATGAAGTATTATATATTTCTTTGTGTCTCTGTTGAAAATTAAACTATCAATCACAAATATTTATTTGAAGGAACTGTTTTCTTTCAAAATTTGTATTAATCATAATTTCTATGAGTAATTTCTTCACATCCTTGTTGGCTATTGAAAAGAAATGCGGTGGTACATATTCATACCACTCACCAGATATTAAAAAAAGATAAATTTGTATGTTTTCTATGAAGTAAATCTATGAGAACAATACTTTGCAGGGTTATATGAGCATTCATGTTGGCTTTATTATAGTGTGTGCTGTTTCTCAGTGATTTGAATGGAAGTCCATTGTTACTGTGTGTAAAAACAGTGTTGATACTGGACAAGGTCAGCATGTAACTGGTACTTGTCTCAATAACAGTCCCCTTCTCACACACCAGTGCACTGGATTCTGCCTCTTTCTTACTCCCTTTAAAATCACTTCATTTCCAAGACATCCCCAGGGGTTTGCTGAGCTCCCTTGAATAATATGGTGAGCGGGGGAGGGAAGGCAGGCAAACAATAATTATCATATCTTCACAATAGGCTGTGAATCCACTGGCCCAGAGAAGGGGCCTTTATTTCTTCCAAAGGCAGCTGAGACATTTTAAACATGGGTTAATGTTGGTTACAAATTAGGAAAGTGAATTCGCTCCTGCGCCTCTATGATAGCAGCTTGATAGAATTTTCACATTTTGGTTTGTTTTCAATTAGTTAGTTTTAGGAAGGCATTTGTAATTTGGAGCAGAGGCCTGCCTCCGCTGCCTTCGCTGCAGCAGTGATTGGTTCTTCGGCTCGGTGTGGAAATGATGCCCATTTCTCTGCCGTGATTAATTGCAGCATCTGTCCTGTCAGAAGCCCGAGTAAAGAGGTCTGCAGGAAAACTGCAAATAAGCGCTGGCAACAGTCTTAAAGTGCTTATGATGAAATGAAAATTAAAAACAGCAAGTGCCGTGCATGACCTGAATCTCAATACAGGGGAAGAAGAGGAGAATGTGAGAGCGGGTGTCCATGGATACCAAACACATGCTTTAAAAACACACAGTAATGAGGCTCTGGGAAATCGCTGTTATTATTCTGAACAGATTCACAGCAGAGCCCATTAATAATGCATGGAGCTCCTTGTTATTCCATAACCCCTCAGTACTGCGGTCACTGTGTGTACAAATATCTCACAGCCAGGGTTGGAGTTATGGGACTGTGCAATAAAAAGGTTACAGATATTTTCAAAACACCGTTATACACACACATAATTTACAAGAATAATACACTGCTATACATCCTCCTATTGTGGAAGCTGGTTTAATCTGAATAGATGAATAAATATATAAGATATGTAAGATCATTTTTTCCCCCTCAGGGCAATATGATATGATCACAGAATGAAGCAATCAATAACTTATGCACTTCTTTCTCCCTGTCCTCATCATTAACTAAGCCTGATGAAATGCATGAAGGGCACTATGACATTAATATGTCATTTGAGTAATGCAATCGTGAGGTGACCTAATTGTCCCCTTCTTCCCCACTGAGGTCAGTTGGCCGGCACTCTGCCAAGGATGACTAAGGAGTCAGATGTGGAAGCTAAGGGATTCTGTATTTTAATGATTTATTTGGCTCTTTTGTTATTTTCCTGTTCAGTGCACAGATACAATATGAGTATAACAAAAGCCCTGCTGACACTGACCATCTGACCATAAGACCCACGCTGCAGTCACTCTCACAGTCTGGCTGCAGATGCAGAACCTGCCACTCTAATATGGCAACCTAAACCTTGTCTCCTTAAGAAAAAGGGGAGAAAAAAAAAGCATTTTTTATATTAAGACCTGGTTCAGGAGTGTGCAGAGACGTCTGACCCTACAAGTCCAATGTCAAGCTTTGTTTAGGAGGAATCAGACCTCCGGTGAAATGGCTGACTACATTTAAAGAATTCCTGACCTTGCGTTGATGAGCTTCACAGAGAGAACTATTGACCTTTGAGATGAATAGTGAACTTTATTGACATGCCTGACCAATGGTAACGCTTGTTTAGAGAACTTTTGACCTGCCGGTCTGAAGGAGCGCCACAGACGACGTCTCTGAGCAAAGTTAATAGCATATTCAATAGGGTTAGTATAAATATTATGATATCCTTTTGCAACCTTTCTGATAACCTCAGTGATGCCAGCTCTCACCGATTTGGACAGTTAATTCAACACCTTAACTTTATTTAAAAAGAGTTCATTTTTCTGAATTTTAGGGGAAACGGATACAACAAATGCAAATTTAGCAGGCTGCAAAAAAAAATAAGATTCCAAGCATAAATATTCACAAACGCACTCTCTTGCTCCCTTTCCATCTTTTTGATCTTTCACAAACACACATTTGCGCAAGAAACATGCATGTGTACACACATTTTCCACCCATGGATTTCAGCACAATGATGTTGCCTTGGAGACGGAGTGATTCAGCCATTAGGCTTATCCCCTGCTTTTGTTGAATTCTGTTAAGGTAAGTCTGATCTGCCAGTCTTGTGACCTCTGTCAGCTTGTGCACCGCTACACCGTCAGAGATCTGATACCTCCGTGCTAACGTGCAGCAAAAGAAAAATGCACACCGCCGGTTTATACTCTGGTCACTGGCTGCTGTTAATGAATAGTCCTCTTTCCTCAAAGCAGTAAATGATTAACAGTACGTGATCACAATAAATAGAGTATTGAAACAGATTGCAATCCGCTGTTATCTAATGTTTAAACAATGTTTAAACACCATATATTTGAGTGCGCCTTGAGCAGAAATGGAGAGCAGATAAGCAAGCCTCTACTACCCAACAGTCAACGTAATAAAGGTCATGGAATAAACATCTAAAGCCCAAAGAAAAATAGTTTATTTGAAGCACCATAACAGTAACACCAGCGAACATATGAGTGAGGGGCTGGTTTGTTTCGGATTATTATGGTTAGCTCAGTTTGTTATTGTGCATTGTCAGTTTTTTGCAGACCAGATGCATCTGGAGCATTTATCCTCAGTTGAATTATACAGTTGCTCTAAATAAAAAAATAAAAAAAAATGCTCAGCAAGCTGTCAGTGATTTGAAAAAGCTTTTTTTTTATTGTGACAGATCATCATGCCCCAGAGGTTGACAGATGTCCCTGCATTGCATGGAAATGATAGCAGTTTCTTTTTATTTGGACTTTGTTTAGTTTAAGAATATAAAATCCAGCTCGCTCTCCCCCTGCTGCCACTTTCCAATTTATTTCATCAGTATTTTATAGGCTTTGTGTTCAGCAGAGGATCCCAGCTCTGAAATTAACTTTTATTGCAACTTACTTAGCCTGTTAATATAGACTATTACAGAGCCAACATGTTTCTATGGTAACAAAACTGATAAAGTGTACCAGGAGACTAGAGTGATAGATTACACGTGCATGCTGTGTCACATCCAATTAACTCAAACTGACTGTACACCACATTATGCCACGACTTGCAGGAAAATCAATAAATATGGACGGTACCCAACAAGGTTCCCCCTCTGTTTCTTTCTTTCATCCCTTACGATGGCAGCGAAGCCAAGACAGATCATGCCACTAGGATGTCCCTGCTGCTACAAGAGGCAGGTGCTGTGTAGACACCATTCAAAACTTGGCCTATTCAGTCCAACTCCTCTAACGCTCCATTCATGCATAGCAAAACACCATCTGCTCCTGTTTTGCCCGAAGCAATCACAGCTGACCAAAAAAAAAAAGAAAAAAAAAAAAGGAAAAAAAAGAAAAAGAAATCCATGATAACAGCTGTTGCCAAACAAAAGCCAAACAAAAGGGGGTAGGAAAAGGTTAGAGACAAGTTCGACACCAAAAATTACTCATTGGAGAGGGTGAAGAAAAACATTTACTCTTGGTAATAGTCAGGGAAGTAGAATGCCATCCAGCAGCGAGATAAGGAAAGGGTTAAACTTGAGGCTGTTCTATCCGTGGACCTGGCAGACTTGCAACAGTACAGGATCAGGTGATAATAGATTCAAGCTGAGGATGATTCTTTTACACAGTCAATTCTCAGGATGCAGGAGCAGAGGCAAATGAGCCACAGAGTCTCCTTACAGTGCACGAAGCTGTCTGAACTAGATGCAGGCATAGATGCACAAAGAACAGTCAGAAACACCTTATTGTTATTTTTCTTTGTGCATGCCAAAGGTACATACCTTTTACCTTTGGCATTTTAAAATTACTATTCGTGTCTTTTATTGTGTAATCTACTTTAAATGACTACCAATCATCTTTAAATTGAGAAATAGCATAAAATTGTCCATTACATTTTCTCAGAGCCCATTATGAATTATTTAAATTGCTTTTTTTTTGTTCCCTTTCAGAGTTCAAGTCCACACATTAAAGTATGGGAGAGTCATCAGAAAATTGCACCAAGTAGTATTAAAAAATGTTTTAAACAGTTCTTTACTAATAGTAGATTTTTAATGCATATTCAGCTTGGCATCTCAACTCATAACATGAAGATTTTAATGCAGGGGTAAATACCATATTGGGGGGAAAATATACAAACCACCAAATGATACAGTGAAAAAAATGAATGTTTTAAAAAAGGCGTATAGTTTTCCTCCACTCCTGGTAAATTACATTGTAGCGTGATTGGCACTGGCTCCTCGACCCTTTGAGGCCTGGCTTGATCTAATGTATGGCCACTGACCTGGGGGAGGGGCCGCGAGCGAAGGTGAAAGACCGAACAGCTTGGATGCCTCCAGACCTCAGCTGCCCATGCAGACGGGGAGCTTTAAAACCACCGTTTGAGCTACACAGAAATGTCATGGCTGCCATATATAAATGTGACAGGAGCTCAAATGCAGCTGATACACCACACAGGCATTAGAGAGGTACGAAGGAGCAAAGTTAAAGTGGAAGAAGAAGAAGATGATGGGGGGGGGGCGGTTGGTGGGGAGGCATCAGTAAATGATGATGATCTTACCCATAGTCCCTATGGGGATAATTAAGTTTTATCTTATCGTACCTTACGCTGACTATGAACAGACCTGGATCTAATTGCATTTGCACATAATTTATAACATTAAAACAGTTCCTTAACCTCACAATACCAGATGCTTGAGTGTGTTTTTGAATCCATAAAACAACTAAATCTGATGGTTCGGGCATGCACAGCAAAGTAGTTGAAAAGAAATTCTTCATCTTTCTGTGATGTGATTTACAGCCTGCCAGCTGCTCTGAAACTCCAGGAAAAAGCAGCACAATAAATTCTGCAGATGATTTGCAAACGTATTTTTAACCAATTTGACTATGAAACATGCAAATGTCTGGGTTGAGCCCTGATGCTGGGAGAGATGCGATAGGTGGAGCCTTTATTTATAAACAGAGGCTCCTGTGGCAGTTGATCAGTCAATTTGCCTAGCAAATAACTCGCCAACACATTTCCACTTGACTGCATGTGATGGCCTCTTTGTTTGCAACACCATTACAAGCGACCAAGAATGAAAGCAGAAAGCAAAATAAATCTAAAAACGAGTGATGCCTGCAGAAAGAGTGGACAGCTGCTCTTTAAGGTCACGTCCTGAGCTATGAACTCTGCCGAGCAGCTTAACATGGCTGTGTGGATGCCTGGACAGTGTACAGTAGGCTTGTAATGAAGAGGGGAGAGACAGGACAGAAGACAGGCTCCAGCCTCACGCCATTAGAGGTGATTTGTCTGCCAAACTGATTCCAGTCCCCATAGTTTTATCAGTTTAATGCCCAGGCAGTGTTCATTATTTCTTTGCCGGGAGGGTCAGCCTCTCTTCAGCAGAACAAGTGTGGGTTGTGTTTCTGTCAAACAGGGAGAGGGAGGGGGTTAGTGCTTGACCCGCTAAGCCATTCAACTCTAAGAGTGATCCATTGTTTGGGTCCTCTCTTTGTTCAGTGCCTGCAGAGATAGAAGGGGCCAGCTAAAGGGGAGGGAAGAAGCAGAGCTGGGGTCTCGCTGGGTGCCAGAGGTCTTCACTTACCCTCAACACATTATCACCTACAGTCATTTTAGTCCTAAAAGGCCATGCTGCCTATTGTTTATTATGAGCACCAGTTTTGTTGCACAAACATACACTCCACTGCGCTTCAGATTTCTACTACAGGTGATCATTTTCTATAGGCAGCTGAAATATTTTATGAGCCAAGCCGGAAATGTGAAGAAGAGCAGTTATGTGTTGTTTTTTTCCTATTTAAGGCAACTTGAAGAATGGAAAAACAAAGCAGACTGGTCTCACTATGTTAATGTTGATGCCAGCATAGCTTGCAAGTACATTGTACTGGCATTAATATGGAGGAGTGGTGGAAGGAGAGGAAAGAGACTCAAATGTAAATCTACTGAAGTTACATGTACCAAAAGTTGCCAACCCAGTTTAATGAATAACTCCCCCCAAATCTGATGAGAAGCCATATATTTGATCTAAAACAACAATATTAGCCATCTGATTACACTGGAGGAAAGATCGGGGCATTATCATAATAATCATTATGACTCATCCTCTGGGAACCAATGGTGTTTGTACAAAAATTCATGGAAAGTCATTGTTATGATGATGTTGATTAATATTTTAGTTGTTTGGATTTTTTTTTTAGTCACAGCCAAAATGCTGGACTGCCTTGAAAAGAGCAGCAGTTGCAGCCTTTGAGCAAAGCAGCTGTATGGATCTGCAGAGGAGCTAAATGAAGAGTGACATTTTCATTGCTATAAAAAAAAAAAATGGTGCGATGTTGTGCAGCTTTTGAAAGCCATGTCAGAATCAGCGCCTATGTAAACATGAAAAGGAAAGTAAATCCATTTACTGGACGTTTTACCGACGTTAGATTTCACACCTTTTGTGAATGTATAACACTGTGGTTTTTCTGCACTCAAGCTGTCAACAAATGGGCGAATTAAGGAAGAGAAGCAAATAGAAAAATGGTACTAAAAGTCCGCGCGGGTAGTATGGTGTGATTCAATAGTGCAGTCAGCCAAAGAAAGCGGATCTGCTACGGGAAATACTTTTAGCTTCATTTTACAAGGCGAGCGTCTAGCTCAGACAAAGGTTTTATTCACATACTGTTGGTAGGAGATTATGATTATTCATTCTGGAAAAGAAAGTATTACTAATTGTTGTAAGGTGTTTAGATTTACCAATAAATTCATATCTACAGCTGAACAGTCCAAAAACTTTTTTTTTAAAAAAAGTTCATGCTTTGAAAAGTTTCCTATTTCCAGCCTTATCTCTGCAGTATCAGGTGTAGGTGTGCAGCCAGTTGTGCACACTGAAGTAGCTCCTCCTCCTCTCATAAAGCCGTTTCTGTGTTTGCTTTGGAGTGCCTTTCAGGTAAGTTTACAGCAGGCATACTGACAACAACAGAGCAGACAGAAACAAAGCCATGTTCATAATATCGTCTACACTGGAGAGAAAACCACATTGACCAGTATTCAAACATGCTCAAAATGCCCTTCTCAACATAAAAAAATCAATTATAAAATGCAATCATAACAAAATATTTTTACTATCAGTTTATTATTATGCACACATTCAACCAATGACCAGCAATAGTGCTTAAAGGTGTATTCAGCTAATGTTAAGCTCACTTGATGTGAGTAAAATGTTGATTATTTCTGTTGTGCTGCATGTGTAATGCATGAAGACAGCAATAGCCTTCATTTCACTGGTCAGTGTACTGTAACTGTACTTACTGTACTATAGATTGCCTTATTAGTGTTTAATTTAGTAAGAACTGTTATTCCAGTGAGTGTCATCATCAGAGGAAGAGTGGCAGTGACGTCCATCAGTTTTTTGGGCAGCCTCATTAAAGAAGAAAAGCAAGTTGAGCGCACTGAGAAAACGAGCCCCAGTCAGAAAACAGAATTATACTTATATAGGTTATAATTTCAGAGTTATATTTAAAAAAAGAAAAGGTAAGCCACCTAAATCAGCTATACTACATGACCCTGTATGTGGTTAGTTTAGAGTGTTTGATAAAATATCAGATTAGCCCCTGGAGTTTTGGATGAATTATCTGGCTGTCCATTGTTACATAGCTAACAATTGGTTTGTGTTAGCAGGCAAGCTAACATCAACAAGACAAAAGCCAGCACGGGGTTGGTTTTGATGACTAAAATCAAACGAAGGAACCTTCATGAGTTGAATGTCCTGCTGATGTAGTCTCTAGTGTTTGCCTGGCGTCATCTGTGATAATTTCTGGCCAGAAGGCCTTCACTGTTTCACTGGCTAATGTTTGATACCATTAGATTACAGGTGTGACGAGTGCCTCAAAGGGGTACAATTTAACAAATGTAAGGTACGCCACCTAACTTACTTAACGTTAGCAAGAAGAAAGACAGCATGGGGTTGGTTTTGATATGCAAATGTAACAGGTTACAAATAAAAAAACAATGATTTAAAAAACCCTGCAATGTAAGGTAAATGTAAGGTAAATGTAAGGTAAGCCACCTAACTTTGTTGTGGCCCTGAGCAGCTGGCCGGGTGTTTTGAGTTCTTTTAGTAAAGTTCTGTTTTTGTTGTATTTTCTGGTTGTGTTTCTTACTTTTCCTCACAGTTTAGATTCTCAGTTTGTTGTAATTTTGTAGTCTGTCTTTAGTTTTAGTTATTGCATTTCATTCTGTTTTCCCTTTGTCCAGGCCTTCCCATCTCTCTGTATTCCTGTCTCTGTTTTTCTCTGTCTCCTCGTGCCTTGGCCTCTTGTCCCATGCTTTGTGTTTTAGTTTCCCTTCCCATTTGTTTCCTAGTGTGTGTGCGTGTGTGTGTGTGTGTGTGTGCGTGTGTGTGTGTGTGGTGTTTCCTCTCCCGTAGCTTTAGAGTTTAGTTCTCCCTGTGTTTTCGCTTAGTGTCCCTCCCTTATGGTGTGGAGTCTCTTGTGTCTGTTTTCCTCAGTGTGCATGTGATTCCTCGTGTGGTGTCAAGTCCGCGTGTGTATCTTGTTCGATCACTTCCTGTTTTATTTTGACAGTTCCGTGTTCCCTGTTCTTTGTGTTTTATTTTGCTTCCTCTGTGTTACTAGTTTCATTTGTGTCACCTGTTGTTCCACCTGTTGCTCCCTGCTGTTTCCACTCTCACTAACTTCCTTGTGTGTATTTAAGCCCTCAGTTTCTCTCAGTTCTTTGTTGTGTCTGCGTGTCCCTTCCTGCCTGTGTGTCTGGTGGAAGGTTAAATTAAATGTAAAGTGTTTTAACACAATCTGTCCATTTTCCATTCTCTAGTTCTCTGTACAGTAGAAGCTCATAAGCACAGGACAGCTTGCCAGTGGTCCCCAGTGGAGATGTGCATATTGATGATCATGAGAGCTGAAATATATTTGAAACATTTACATGGATTTACCCATATACTGCCAGGAAATCCTCTACTTCAACTGAAATAGATGTCTCTACATTTTGTCATTTTTGTTATTTGGATCCGATTGCAGACAGACAACTGAGTAAGAGCTTCAATGCGAGCACACAGTGGCCGCTGAAATCAGCTTAAACCGTAGGTGCAGTCGGTTTGTAAAAGTGCTCTTCGAGGTGATTTGGGGACTAGCCGGTCTCGTTCGTCTATTTATCATAGAAGTCCTAATGTGCTAATTCTGTGTTCATAATCTCAGGCAGCATCATCGATCAACATCGGTATGACAGGCCCCACCCCCTCCTTCCCTCTCAAAGGCTGTTCACGGGCGTAAGGGGGTCATTTCTTCACAATGTCCTAAATTCAGAATTGCACTCTGGAACAATACAAATGAGCTTGCTCTGCCATTGTTGATTAATGGAAAATCACAGCCCCTCATTCTTTCTTTTTTTTTTTTGGTTATTAAAGAAATGTCTGTGTTTTGGATGAATGGGGTTGGGATAAGAGATACACCCCTCTCGACTTCTTTTATGTCTGTTTTTAGGTATACAGAATGATTTCTCTTTTGTGCTCATTCTCTGCAAGGCTGCAGTGCTCAAGGTCTCAATATTTTTTAAGTTTTTATATATTTATTACAGCTAAAGCTTTTCAGTTGTCTTTCAGCAAAATACCAGTTAAATCTTCAAAGAAATTACTTTTATAGTGAGCAGCTGGATTCAGCAGATGGGGGGAAAGCATCTAAATTAGGATACTTAGTGATTATTTACCTCGTATTTTCACATAAAGAATACAGAACATTCACTATGCTTAATACAGCATGGCTATTGAACATACACTATCATATGAGAAATTCTGAAGAAATTAAAGGTGACACAGCTAATTCTGCAGGCAGACATCAGACATGAGTGCTTGCTTTGACCTTTTCTATGACTATAGAACAGAGTAACTCACAAGGGGAACTATATTAGAAAATAAATGAAAGGTTCTGGTGGAAAGGTCAGGACACATGTTTTTGTGATATGGAATAAGGTCTGTTTATAGCAAGGTATGGCTGGCTGCACCTCAATACAAAGGATCCTCAACAAATCAAATCTTAGTGAAATACCATCTTGCATATAGTGTTTGACCATGTTTTAGGAATTTGTAAAAGTTTAGGTTGAAAATCCAAAATAGTTTAATGTGGTACTATTATGCTTTTCATTAATTTTTGTCATCTGTGTATAATGGTGGCTGTTTGGGTTAAAAATGGCTTAAGCAGCCAATCACATGTGAAGGAGCTAAAATGACTGAGGGGCTGCAAAAAGGCCCAGTGTAAGATAAGTAAGGATTATTCTGAACTGTGCAAAGCTACTCTAGCAGAATCCTATAATTTATACTGTAAATTGTGATCATCCAGTCAGGGACAAAAGTTGTGTGACAGGAGTCCATCATATTTGTAATTTTCCAAATGGAGCCAGCAATAAGTGTCTGCAGTTCATCCAAATGCTGCTGAAATATAATTAATTGATTTTGATTTTTTTTTTATTTGATAATCACTAACAAGCCCATTTTTAGGTTTTGTCACCTATTATAATCAAGAAATTGTAGCCAAGAAATGTTGTCTTTGTAATAAAGTAAACACAATAACAAATGAAAAATCTATGTCATTACAGTGTAACAATGAAAGTTAATATCTTGCGTGGCTTCCTTCCTTTCCTGCAGAACAGTTGGCAAAGAGTCACAGAACTTGTTCATGAAGTCATCAGTTATGGAATAGAAGGCTGCCTTGAGGGCATCCCAAAGGTGCTCCGAGTTCTTTGGTTTGCTCTTCCAAGCTTCCGCCTTCATTCATCATCAGATGTGCTGCATAACATTCATATCAGGAGACCGGCGTGAAGGACTTTTCTGACTTTTTTTTTTTTTTTTAAGGAATTTCTTGATATTTAGAACAAGTCAATGTTTCCATCCACCTTACGGATCCCCCTGGCACCTCCATACTGAGTGTAACTCTAAACCGTAATCTTTCCACCCCCACCTTCTGGGTACACCAAGGGTCCAGACGAGCTCCAGTACTTCGTCAACAATACTGGCAGTGCTTAAGATGGAGCTCAGTTGATGATTCATCTGAAAAATCAACTTTTCTCCACTTTTCTGCTGTGCAACATTTTTGCAAGCTGTGGTCTTTGGCAAATGCAACTCATTTTTTAAGCTGTCTTTGTTTAGCTCTGGTTTTTGGGCAGCAGCACAGCCATGGAGACCCTTATGGGCAAGAATCTGGTAAAGAATTCTTGTTGAAACAAGTGTTGCTGATGTACACTTCAGTACACTTCAGTTGAGTTTATTCACAAACCAATTAAAATACAAACTCCAACATGATGACATACTGTATAAAATAGTTATTTGTGAAACAGGACTCCCCAAAAGTAATCCACAGCTTATAAATAGGGACCCAACATCAGATAATATACACCAGACACATATATAATTCCTAACATGTTATCATACTGACCTAAATCATTAAAAATATAAGAGAGCATGTACCTTAGACTTGTGTAACTTTTGTTTATAAAGTCTGTCATCTCTGAAGGTAAGTAGGATAAGTATTGCGCCATATACCATTACAATAATTTAAGTGAGTCTCAAACAGAGACCGTTTTCCTCATAGGTCAGCAGTGTTTCATATGAAAGAAAATGTCTCAATTTCAAAAATGAACCAACATAGTTAGATCATTTTTTCATTAGATCATCGATATGCCAGAAATTTATCTGTGACCCCCAAAACTTTGTAAATCTTACACTCTCAGTAACCCTACCATTTATGTGGGCACTTACATCCTCAGTATTTTTCTTATTTCTGTTTGAACGAAAAACAATACAATTAGTTTTGCACATATTTGACAACAATCTATTACGTTTAAACCAGACACCCACCTTTATCGCTTCCTCATTTATAATATGTTGGACATTATCTAGATATTTATGGGACAAAAATAGATTTATATCATCAGCAAACATAACTTTATACAAAATACTAGAGGAACAAAGTCATTGACATATAGAAAGAGAAAAAGTGGTCTGAATATTGATCCCTGTGGGACCCCTCAGTTGATAGCTTTGAGATTTTGTAGCATTTATATATTTATATTGCTCCCTTTCATACATGAAACTTCTGAACCAACTGAGTGCTATACCCCAAAACAGAATCAGATAGAAAAAACAAGCAGCTTCACAGTTTCATTCATATTGGCTTTAATAATTTTACAACAAATGGCATGCTGTATGGGAGTCTTTCGTACTTATAATGATTTTAAGGACTTCTTTTTTGGTGCCCAGAAAAAAATATTTAAGTAATACCTTGAAGAAATTGCTTACTATCATGGACTCCAATCCAGAGTTTTTGGGTTTTGTTGTCTTTTGTGTTTGTCTCCCTATTCTGTTGTTGCGCCCTTCCTGTTTTATTTTGGTGGCAGTTCTGCTCTGTGTCCTGGGTCTGGGTTAACTTCCCTTTAGTGATTATGTTATTCCCAGCCGTGTGCCCACCTGTTTCCCATCCTCTCATTATCCTGAAGTGTATTTCTTGTCTCAGTTTCCCTTTGTGCCTTGTCATGTTCTCCATCGTGTTGTGTTGTTCCAGTATTTCTCTTTAATTTCCTGCCTTCTGCCCAGTTTGTTTCTTTAGTTTATTATTATTTTGGAGTAGACTTCAGCAACAAAGCTGTTGATAGTCCGTATTCTGTTTCCGAGTCCTGCATTGGCTTTCTTATGCAGTATGCTCCTTTTAAAGAAAAATTAATTTAAAAATACACCTACTAAATTTTTTCTGATTTCCCACATCACAGTTTTATAATCATTAATCAAGTGGTTTCTGATTCAGGTTCACGTTGGTTCCTGAGCTGATCTTAGGCACATTGTCAGAACAGTTGAACTGAGGTCTTATGAGTCAGATTTCCCTTTTTATTGCTAAAATCACACATATCACCTTCTTTGATTTCTCAAGTGTCTTTAACACTATTCAGCTGCTGCTACTGAGAGAGGAGCTATAGGAAATGTCAATGAACACTTCCACTATGTCACAGATTACTGACTACATGACAAGCTGCAGTATGTGAGACTGGGCAGGGCTCTGTCGGATTTGTTGATGTGCAGTGCAGGAGCTCCACAGGGGGACTGTGCTAGCTCCATTCCTGTTCACCTCGTACACCTCAGAGTCCAGTACAGCTCCAGGTCATAGCACCTACAGAAATACTCTGAGGATTCAGTAGTGGTCGGATGTATTAGTGATAGGCAGGAAGAGTACAGAGCACTAGTGGATAATTATGTGGAGCGGTCTGGGAGGCATCATCTGCTTCTGAATATGAATAAGACCAGAGAGATGGCGATTGACTTCAAAAGGAAGAGGTCTATCCTGGGACAGGGTGTTGATGGGGTGGAGCTAAGAAAGCTGAGTTCCTTCAATGTATGCAACAAAATGATGGAGATTTTCTATCACCTAATTGTGGCAAGTCACTGGGGTTAGGTTAATTGGTGATTCTAAATTGCCCATAGGTGTGAATGTGAGTGTGAATGGATAAGCGGAAGAGAATGGATGGATGGGTGGATAGCTGTTGCAAGCACAGTGCACTTTACTGTAGTCTGCTTGGGGAGCAGCATTGGAGCTAGCGACACCAACAGACCGAATAAACTGATTAGGAAGGCTTGACTCTGTGACAGGCAGAAAACTGGACACTTTTGAAGCTGTGGTGGAGAGGAGGTCACTGAACAAACTGTTATCCATAATGAATAATCCTGACCATCCTCTGCATCACTTACTGGACAGACAGAGGAGCACCTTTCTCTGACTGATTGATTCAACACTGCCACAAGGGCAGATACAGTTTTCACACGACACGCATCAATCTCTGAAATACAAGACATCTGTCTAGCAGATATCTTGTATCTGCTAGACAGATATTATTATTATTTCATCATTTCAACTGCTGTAACAAATAATTTCCCAAATGTGGGAACTGTTTCACTGCATCAAGACTTTCGTCCAGGCAAAAACTGCTGTGTTGATTTTTCCAAATTCTACAAATATACAATTATTTTTGAAAGTTTATTTTGCTACCAGCCAATAATCTATAACTGCTTGGGATTCATTTGAGCCATTGCTGTCCTTACTTAATTAATTAGGAGTCAAAATATTTAGTATAACATTGTGTACATACACCAATCAGGTATGACCACCTACCTAATATTGTGTTGGCCCCCTTTTGCTACCAAAACAGTCCTGACCCAGGACTCAGCTAGACCCTTAGGGAGTACTGTGGTATTTGGCACCAGAATACCACGGCACACATACTTGTATATGTGCATCACATCCCACAGATGCTAGATTGGATTGAGATCTGTGGAATCCGGAGGCCAAGTCAACACCTCAAACTCGTTGTTGTGCTCCTCAAACCATTTCTGAACTATTTTTGCTTTGTGGCAGAGCACATTATCCTGTTGAAAGTGACCATAGCCATCAGGAAATATCATTTCCATGAAAGGGTGTACATGGTCTGCAACAGTGCTTAGGTAGGTGGTACGTGTCAAAATAACATCCGCATGGATGGCAGGACCCAAGATTTCCCAGCAGAACATTGCCCAAAGCATCACATTGCCTCCACTGGCTTGCCTTTTTCCCATAGTGCATCCTGGTGCCATGTAAGCAGGTAAACACACACCCGGCCATCCACATGATGTAAAAGAAACAATTCATCAGACCAGGCCACCTTCTTCCATTGCTCTGTGGTCCACTTCTGATGCTCACGTGCCCATTGTTGGCACTTTCGGCGGTGGACTGCAGCTATGCAGCCTCATACACAACAAACTGTGATGTACTCTGACACCTTTCTATCAGAACCAGCATCAACTTTTTTAGCAATTCGAGCTGCAGTAGCTCGTCTGTTAGATCGGACCACACGGGCCAGCCTTCACTCCCCATGAGCCGTGGCTGCCCATGACCCTTATGGTTCACCACCGTTCTTTCCTTGGACCACTTTTGATAGACACTGACCGCTACACCCCCCCACAAGAGCTGCAGTTTTGGAGATGCTGTGACCCAGCTGTCTAGCCATCACAATTCGGCCCTTGTCAAACTTGCTCAGATCTTTACACGTGACCATTTTTCCTGCTTCTAACACTTAAACTTTGAGGAAAAATGTTCACTTGCTCCCTAATATATCCCACCCACTAACAGGTGCCATGATGAAGAGAGTGTCATTCACCACCTGTCACTGGTTATAATGTTATGCCTGATCAGTGCGTGTGACAAGACATTTGTCCAGGACTGTATGTACATACATATAGCAGCTCGTATGTCATTATTTATACAAGGTTATATTTTTACAATAAGATTATAATGTATCAAGCACAATTCAACGTACAACAGAAATTATGCTGAAAATTATATAGAAACAGTAATAAACTGACCCGAGGTGTGTACAAGGCTCTAGAGTTAGATTCAGAGCACCACAGTACAGCGGAGAGAAGACTTTTAAATGCAGCAAGAAATCAATTCGGGATTTTTTCATTTGAGTCATCTTTGAATAAATGAAAATTTTGCAGACAACCAGCACTTAGGGCTCAATCACCACTGATTAGAATAACATGCCTTTTAAATGTAGGAATAGGTATCAGCTACTGTAGCTATTAGATACACAACTTTCAGTTTATCCATGTAAAACTAGTCATGCGTCCTGATATTTTTATTTATACAATTAAATAGTAATCAAAGTGTTGAAAAAGCATGTACAGTTTGTGTGCTTTGGTTTGTAATGTCATATAAACCTTGTTAAAAAAATAAGGGGGCTGTGTATCAAACCCTATAGGGGAAACACCTTGTTTGATCTTTATTTAATTATATCAAAATTATTTCACACTTATAGGGATTTGGGAGGCTTGATGTGTCTGGAGTATAACCCTACGCTCACATTAACTGTACCCAGACAAAATAACCTTGAAATCCAAAAAAAAAAAAAGAGACCATATGCCTGCTGAATGTGGGTCCATGTTGTAACTGTTGCAGTGGTTTACATCACTGCGGCAGACTTTTAGGCACAAATGGAAATTGGAGCCTGTCTTATGTACGGAGATCCAAAGAAAGAGGATCAAAATACCAGCCAAGGTTAGAAGGTATGAATCTATGAAGTACAGATCCAAAATATAGTTATAAATATACAGTTCCAAAATAATCCAGCTCCAAAACTGTACTTAGATCATTTCTATTTTCACGCAGAGTTTATGTCCAATTATGCTTTTTAGGTGTATAATTAAGGGAAATATCTGACTTTTTAGCTGCTGAATGCTTTCCTTGCCACTCACTAACTTTACCTTTCTGACATTCGCTGCTTGGCAAGAAGCACACAAAGGGTTTTACAAGATTTCAAGGCAGATGGCTGGTTGCTGCATATGGATCCAATGAGAGGTGTGGTAATGAACCAAAACAGTGATGCTGCGAGCCCTGAAACCAAAACAATGTGCTAAAAGCAAAAGGACTACACAGAGGTGAAGATACTATCAGGAAGTGATCTTTTTCCTACCTCGGGCATTATGAGGAAGCCTCTCGATAAGATATGCACGTCTCATTAAAAATGTTTAAAATTCTGTGCTGATTTCAATACCAATGTTTGTGTTCTTGTTTATTTTCTTTTTGTTGACATGTATAAACAGAAATATTCATAATTTTAAAAAAGTATCCCAGCTTTTTTTTTTGTCCTAGCCAACACTTGTGTATCCTGTGTATTCTGTGCTTGTTTCAGGTTAAATATCATTTTATTTCCAGACCGGCCGAGTCAGACATTTACATTCTCTCTTGCACCTCTGTAAAGTTACAGAGCCTTCATTTGCAAACAGGCTAATAGCAACAAACAAGGCCAATATCAGTGGAAATCAGTGCATTCCTAATTCAATCTACTGCAATCGAAATTTAATACATATCTTACAAACTTTGTGATATCAGCATTTCTGAAAACTAATTTTTTTGCTATTCAAGAAAAAGGTAAAAAAAAAAAAAGGTCTCCACTGAAAATGACTCTGTTATCACGTCAGCTCTAAAACTAATTCATTAACTTGCTAAAATCTACTCGATAACCAGACTGAAACTATTCACTAACCTGCTGCATCTTGGGTTAAATTAGAAACATGACTGGTGTCTGCATAGCAACAAATTTCTGAAGCACTAAAGGTCATGCTGGCTATAAATCCTCTGGCTCAGTAAAATCAAATGACTTCCTTCAATTGTTGTCCAGTCTTTTATTTTTTTCTCCCTCTGCCTCTCTCGCTCTGTCTCTCTCTCTCTCGCTCTCTCTCCCTAAGTCATAAATAGTGATTCACAGCTCTGATTCTGACCAAGTTGATGATTTTAATTTTCTGTTTTCAGAGTAATAAACATTGACATGAGAATGAGCCTCAGGCAGCAACTTCTAATGAGAAAATGAAATTAGTTTTTCAGCTGACTGATCAGAAACATTTCATACATTATAATCAAGCATTTATTTGATGAGATTTATTTTGTGTGCATGCACAAGGACACGCGTACTGTAGTGTGTGTGTGTGTGGGGGGGGGGGGCATATGTGTGCACATGTAAATACATTATTCATGCTTCTGTTTGTACTATGCTACTGCTTGTTATTGCTACACCACGATGCAGCTTATGACATTTTCCAACCTTTCGTACCAGAACTAGCCGGCTGGCTGTCTCGCTATATGTAATTTTATGCCTCATCCTTCACTTTTGCATCCATCATCTCACATAAACTACACCAGTCAAATAACCAATTACAGCTGGATCTGTTGTTGCAGGGACTAGGGTGGAAGGCAGGGACATTCGGTTCACTATAATAATGGACAAAACTCTGACACTTCATATTATGTCAGGGGAAAAAAAGGTGGATAAATATGAAAGTGTCTTTCCTTGTGTCGAGCTTTGATTTAAAGGACATTTTGTTCTCATCCACAACATGGTGATGCAACAAATTTGAGTCCTCTATTTAATTCTCAAGGGTACGTTTGAAAGCTATCATATTGTGCTGTCGATGGAAAAATGTTGACAAACGGAAACTGACAAAGTACTTTTAAGTCGGAAAGACCTTAAATCTTAATTCTGATGTATTCAGAGATTGACCTCAAAAGCGTGCCGTAATTGCTTACAGGAAAATTGTGCCATGCTTTCTGCAAACTCAATTTTAGAAAGAATTCTAATGTAACATTTGAATTTAATCATTTTTATCTAAAAAAAAAATTGCTCAAATCATCATGAGAACCGCTAATAAGGAAAAGCATTTATACTAACCAGGCCAAGTATGAATCATCATCAGTACAGTGTTTTTTAATGTTCATCCTTGCTTGTGTGAATATCTTCTCTTCCCCACTCCCCTTTAAATTGTTTTAATCCTGTTGCCAGAGGCCTGTACTAGAACATCATGTTCATTAGCATCTGTTTGCTGTTCATGCAGAGTTCAAAGTGTTTCCTTTCCTCTTCTTATATGTGGATAAAAGCTTGAATTACTGCAACAGTACCTCAAGTCTCCCTCGGTACCATTTGACAAAAGTAGGGCAGCGAGAAGAACAAAGGGTGGGCAACGTCTTTACTGTCATGTTACATCACTCATTTGATCCTTTGTAAGAATTTTCTGTTGTGATCTGGCTAGTTTGATGCAGCCTGAGCGCAACTCTGCAGGCCTTTAGAGATGCAATTAACAAAGAAAAACAAAATATCATTTTTAACTGTTCTCCATCTGTATTAAAATGGATGTTTTATTACCTCGACTGCCTGCATTATAGCACCGTATATGTGCGAAGTGTTTTCATTTGATCTTTGCTTAGCCATGAATGTTAATATTATCATGAAAATCCCATTCTTGATGCTACTTATGGGTGCGATTACCACTTTATAAAATAATTATCCCTGTTAGTCATGTGATTCAAATTTAGGTCTATGCATAAGGAATTCATAAAAAAAAGATGTACATATGCAACTGAATGTTACTGTTGTAAGATTTATCCCAGATTTAATCTCAGTGCTTATTTTTACTTTCCTACCTGCCAGGCAAACAGTACAACTACATATAACATGGTTATTTTTTATTATTATTATTTTGTAATACATAATTTATGTGTAACATGGGGATGGCATGAGTGGGTTTTCTCTGGGTGTCACGGTTTCTTCCTAAGATATGCATGATAGATTAATTTCTGACTGGCTCTAATGGTTAAAATGATTTTCAAACTTAGTTAAATAAAAAGACAAAAATACACAAAGAGTCTCTTATTAAGGGAGATTTTATTACGTGTTGGACTGCAACAATAAAGTCATTTGTTTGGGTAGAGAACAATTGAGAGCCTTCTTATTCTAACACAGACGGCTCAGGTAAAATGCTGAAAGAGCAAGACTGCACATCTGGAGCAGAGAACAGCAGAACACATGCTGAACCTGAGTCCTCACTGCTGCCCTTTCTCTCTGCTGCATGTTCTCCTGTATCATGAGACCTGCCTTCCGCATGCTTCACTGGCTCTCTGTGGGCTCACTGTCCATCTGCTGTAGGGAAATGGCAGAACTTAGCAGAAAGGACAGGTTATTGTAGCTTGCAAGAAGCTGCAGGATGCTCCCCGGCTGTTTGTTGATCTTAAAAAATTTAAAGAGCAACTTGTACGCACAAAAGTCGTGCAATTCTTGGGTAACAGCTGATGCAGTAGGAACAGCCAGATAAATCTGTGAAGACAAACTATTTAAATTCTCATATAAAATGCATTCTGTGTAATCAAGCTGCTGTTGTGTCTTTGATTTGGGAGGACTCGCTGCGTAAATGTGCATGTGTTTAGGCACATTCAAAACATCACATGTACACTTGTGATGATTTTAAGGTATCACGTGCATCTCGTCTCCTACCGAGGATGCTGAAAACCCTTCTAAAGTCACAGCCCTTCTAAACTGCAATAAAGTGGTTCACAGCTTACTTTTTGAGAAAAACATCTTAATACACGATCACCTCCTGCTTTTGTATTTATGGCTTTGATGTGGTTGTAAACCTGCCTGCGCTGGCTCAGTCTGAGGACATGAGAAGATGCCGTGCTGCTGCTGAGTGTGAGCACAACACCAAGTGTATTTATGAGTGGTGTTAACAATCAGTGATTGTATAAATTCATAATTTATCATCATATTTTGGGAGGCAAAAGGCCCACAGCTGAAGAAAAAAGACCTGCCCTTGTCGGTGGCATTCTCGCCTCGCTGAGTGACATCAGTGGGTTTTTTTTTTCTCTGAGTAATTCTCTGCTTCTTTTATGTTTTAATTGAGTGTGTGTTCTAAATATTGAGGGGGTGTGTCCTCTGCTTCCCCCTTGATATCGACACGTCTGGCTTTACTGGTCCCTGTTTATCCCTTCGTTGCACTGTAAATATACCGATGCTTTTAGCAGAAGGATATAGAGAAGGAAGTAGGAGTAAAATCCAAAAATGATTAGCCTTGCTCATCTTGAAGAGACTTTCACTTGCTAGAGTTTAAAAGTTCATATCTAAACTAAAATTCAGTGCTGTAGTCAGCCCAGCTTAGTCAACAAGGGCAACTCTAGCTGAATATTTAATCTGTAGAGTGTTTAAGAAAAGCAAAAGAGCAATGAATTATTCGGGGAAGTTAACTGGTTTTAATAATTCTGACTCCTAGAAATGACTTTCCATACTGCACATTATATCATCTGCTGGCAAGCCAAGGCAATTGTGTTGAACAGCAGATCACATCTATTCCTAGTAATATATTATTTCCCTGTGTGATTAGAAATGTAAATGCCCCCTTGTATTCATCCATATTATAATTATTTAGCTTCCTGTGCTTCGTATTTGGTGTCCACCGTATGTGGTAACAATATATAGATTATAGCTCTTCATTTTCTATAAACTTCCCTTTTGTGGAACAATGTGACTAAATTATATGGGAGGACAGGATGTTTGTCTTGGCTGGAAGGCCTTTTTCAGCTAAAATTATGTCAAGTTATTATTCCAGTCTGACAAGGGAAGTACAAAATTTAGTACCATTACTGCATTATTTGTGGATATTCATGATTCCAGATGTTTGCAGTGCAATGTTAGGTCCCTATCATAAAACTAAATTATGGACTTTTTTATTTATATGAGGAACATCTCACTGATTGCTGCCCTCACGGGCTTTCTGCAGTGCTGTTGTACAGGACGGGCTGCTTAAAGTCACAGCACAATGTTTCAGCCCTCTTGGTCATACTTTCAGTCTGGAAATCTTGGAAAACACATCACTTTTTCTTTTTCTTTCTTTCTTTCATTTTTTTTTTTTCCAGAGAGGATCACTGTGTTACTCCATTCTCATCCCAGGAGGTCAAATACAGTCGTTCTGTCTTATGTTGCTGGCTTTTCAGAGATCCTTTGTCCTTTGGCATCACTGCCTTGCCTCATCAGCTGCAGCAGTATTGGACCAAGATTGGACACCAAGAAATAATTGTCATCTTTTAAGGAGCTAAAAGTCCAGATAAAGAGGCCAGAAGGGCGGCACTATAGTAAGTCACAAATTTGCCAGCTAGGAGGCTGCTGTTTGTGTCCTATTTTGGAACTTTGTGTTTTGCATTTTGTTTGGTTTTCTTTTCACTTCCTTTTTATCTTCCACTTTCATTCTCTCATCAGGTTTAGGAGCCAAAACCTACTTGGTTAAATTTTCCCCTTCACAACATTGAAATTTCACCTTGACACACTTAAAGCAGTGAAGTTAAATGTGATGTCAAGAGGTCCTTCAAAAGCATTCATATACGACAAGCTGGGAGTGACGGGCACATCTATCTATTGTCATATAGCCAACAGCTTTCGCACAGAGCCAGCATTTTACAGCTGAGCTACTTATTCAGATTGTTTCTGCCGTTGGAAATGCCAGTATAAATAAGGTCCTGCCTCCTTCTGACTTTTTCACGAGTCTCTCCAATAATTGTTAAGAATGTTAAGAATGGAACAAAAGCAGTTAATGAAAGCATAGGACATTACTTCATAGGACAAAACCACTCTCTCACCATTCTCCAAGCTGCTAAACCTATTTTTAACACATTTAAATATTTTGTGCACACCTTCCAGTTGTGTTCATGTTACCTTGCACATCTATTAAAATGTACTAGATTATAAACCTTGAGCTGCTGAACATTTTTGTTGTGTTGCCTGAGGTGTAAACAGAGAGATGAGAACACTACATAACGCCCTATTTGCAATACATTTTGGTCTGCCTGCTTGGCTTAAGGAAAGAACTTAAGGATATAGCACTAAAAGCCATGGAGACTGAGCTGATGTCATGCCAAGCAAGCCCCTCCATTTATTCCAGCCTGTCTGGGTATGCTTAAATCCATTAATACATTTGTCTATTGCCTGGCAACACAGACTGTGTTTTCTGGACTGTTAGATCCAGATTTGATGCTCTCTATGAGCGAGGAAAGCTCAAAGCAGCAGCAACTCTTTAAACAACACAATACAATAACTTTAGAAAAAAATGGAAATGCCGTATAGTTCAAGTGACTAGCACATCATGTAGATTTAAATAAATATAAATTTAGTCAAGAATTACAATTCTGGAAGCATTATTGTAAGGCTTCCATCCTCTGAGGAATGAATGGGTTCAGTATTTATTTTTGCATCTGCTCATTAAATCTTGAGATTTTTGACAAATGTGCATACTGAAGCTCAACAGTGACCACCGTGATATAATAAATACAGGCTTTTTTCTAGTGTTAGCCAAATGGAACCTGATACCTATTAATGTTCCAAAGGTCGGGGGGGGGGGGGGGGGGTTGGATACATAATAATAATGTGCAGAACAAAAATATCTACTCTCATGTCACGGATATTCTGGATAGAAGTTTAAATGTGCCTTGTTTTGGACAACAAACTGAACTCTGCATGATACATTAGATATTTAAAAAAAATTAGGTTGTAAATATCCCCTCTTTGATTGTTATGCTTCTAATTTTATGCTTCATATCATAACTTAAGTCACAGGGCAAGAAGACACACATAAAAGTCCTGAGCAGTCCTGTTTGGAAGCGTTACAGTTTGATTTCTTTTCACTTGCAGATTAGTTTTGTTTTTACTGATTCTTTTTCATTTGCTACACGGCAAGGTTTATCTACCAAATATTTAAAAAATCAGCTTAAAAGTGCCCACTGTGACGAAATGCGATGCCAAGGTGTCCTGAATAGGCATCCATGCAACATGCGGTGAATGAGATCGGTCCTGCTGCTGTCATGACTTGGAAGGACAGCTTTCTGTATCTCTCAGGCACCACAGCAGATAATCAGTAGGCCAGAACACTCCCTGGTCTCTGACAATTCCACAGTGGTGGTGTGCATGTATAGAGATCTGACATATTTGCACTGTATGTGAATCACAGTGTTACAGCCAAGCAGCCCATTTGTTGCACCTGTTCAACAATGAAGCCATGAAACTAAATCTAACTTGGCATATTAAGAGTGAGACAAAAGTGAACCTGTAACCCTGGCCAAGGCAAAAGTGCACTTCAACGAAGTACAACTTTGTTCTTGGTATTATATTTTCCTGCAGCTGAAAAGAAATCCATCCGCGGCGCAGCACAATTTCCAGGAAATGACATTCGTGTGCAGCTACTTTGCATTAGTAATTATGTTACCCCAAGACATTTACAAAGCAGGATTACTAATGCAAAATAGTTTCAAATGAATCGACTCTAATTTGGAGGAGACATGATGTGTTTAGACACAAGTGTAACAATTAGTAATTATACTTATATACAGTCGCAGACTATTGCATATAGAAGAGGTGGTATCATTTTTCAATTATTCATTGAGTGCTGCAGGACAAGTTGATGTGAGTGAAAGAGGATTGTTTGTATAATTTATCATCACAGATAAGACCAAGCAAAGAAAACACTGGCCCACAATTGTCAACTTTATGCAACCAAAACAGGCTAACACAAATGTTTATTACAGATTCTCATTACAGATACTGCAACCGAGAAATGATAAATCCACCAAATTCTTCTGTGTACCTGCCCATACTCTCTCATAGTTTCTAAGCAAACTGCTCTTGTGCTATTTTTGAGCACCAGAATTCAGCTTACCTCCTGTACTTTAGCTGCTTTCAAAACACAGTCATGCTGTTTCCAGCCTGTCTCTTTCACCGCGGAGGGGAAAGTGATTGAATTTTGTCTTCTTTATAGAGGTAGCTTGGACTGAATAAAGATTTTTTTTTGTGCTTGAGGTTATACAGTGGTGTGTAGCAGTGGTGAATGATGCCCCATAATGGCACTTGAAGAAAAAAAAAACTTGCATCATTAATAATCCCTTCCCCTTTTCATACCCTTGACATGCGAGACAAGGTAACCCATGTCTATCTGAACACAGACAATAAATACGAATGCTTCCCACATTAATCCCTAAATAACAGAATGGATACTCTTTAAGGCCACATTTTCGAGTCATCGCTCATTTGACTAAAATGAGCCAATTATTTCTGATACAACAGCATGCCAATTAAAGAAATGTCTGCTCGGCTCCATTCATGATATTAAAATGTGACTTGTTTAAAGTGCTGCCAGACAACATCTGTTCCAGTACAAGGCCATTTATAGAGGATTTGGTGAGTGGGTGCATGGTCTAGCATTGTTTGTCACCTGTGGTCTGAAAGAGACAGCTTCAGACCATTATTTTACAAAAAGAGAGACCAATCATGAAATCCTTCAGTCTTCATTATGCATAAATGGTCATATTTTGAGTGTTCATGCATATGTGGAAATTGTTCCATTAGAGCTTATCGCTGGCATTTGACATTTGTGCAAAAACACGCAAGGGCCCTTATCTTTAAATTAATTTGTTGACATCAGCTAAAGCTAAATAAAAAAACGAAGGCTTATGTACTGGGTAATGTGGAGTAAGTAACTGTAGAAATTAGAATTAACAATGCATTTTCAGCCAATGCCACTGTTCCAGAAAACCCATAAAGCAGCTGCTGCTGAATTTTCTCTTTTGCAACTGACTCAGCAGGAGCATAATTACCCATGCCCATTTTTATCTCTACCTCTAATTTAACTAAAGCATTACTAGTCATCTTTTATTTGACCCTAATTTTGTTCTACACCCAGAAATGTGTTAGCAGGTAGCTCAGCTGGGGGGGCTCAATTGTTTCACATTTGCAAAAAGTGTCTCAGTAAGCCCGTCAAACTAACATTAGGTTAACAAAGAATTATAAGAATATGCAGTCTATGTTCACATCTCTGTTTTTATGAGATTTGGACAGGAAGGGCATGGCAGACAGAGCTCAGTGTATCTGATAATTTGCCTGCAGCGCTTTCTGCTAGAAAGCCTTTCTGGCAGACAGGCTCTCTAACAGAGTGGCTTTGGGAAGTGAGGTGAGGTCAAATATAGAGCAACAAAGTCTGCATGGGGTCAGTTAATAGTGGATCCATGGGTCAAACATGGGACTTTCAACCAGGATGCTGACCTTTGAGTTAATTTTGACTTGATGTATTTCTTTCTTTTTTTTTTTAGTTTTTACTTGCATTTGAGGCAACTTTTCCCACTACTTTATTTTTCTAGTCATTTTCATGAACTGTATATAGACGATGGATATAGCCACCATGATGTCATCCATCACTTTGTGAGCCCACACTTTGAATCCTCAATTTTAGCATTATTGCCATCGCCTTCTTGTCTCTTTGTTTCTTTGAAGACAGAAATGACCAAATTTAGACCATACAGTGTTCTCCATTGAACCATCCAAGGTGTACTCTCAGTGGCAGGGGAACAGTATGAGAACAGCACCTCCAACAAGGCTGGAGATGGCGCAATACTGGAAGAGCATATGGGAGAAGGATGCAACATACAACACCAATGCTCAGTGGCTAGTGGACCTAAGAGCAGACAACAGCAACCTCCTACTGAACAGGATCTAGTAACCATTACAGTGGCAGACATCCAAGAAGAGTCTCAAATATGACAAACTGATTATCACCAGGCCCTGACATGATTCACGCCTACTGGCTAAAGAAGCTAACTGTACTCCACGTGTGCCTCACAGCACAAATGAATCAGCTGCTAGAGGCTAAGACATGCCCAGAATGGCTGACTGAAGGCTGGACAGTCTGAACAGTAGAACTATACAGGATCAACAGGACCCTAAGAGCCTTCTTCAGAAACTCAATGGGAATGTGGAGAACAATACTGGAGGCCAGTTGCACAAGTCACCGTCAAGTGCAGGATTTACCAAGGAGATGCTCTGTCCCCACTGCTGTTCTGCATAGGCCTGAACCCCCTCAGCCAGATCATTAACAAGACTGGCTATAGATACATTTTAGACTCCAAAACTAATGGTTGATGTAGCTACATCTAGGTTGAATACACTCTATGATCTAAGCACAGTTTTAAGGTTGCGGCAAGGCTGGAGCCTATCCCAGCTGTCAGGTGTGAAAGGAGACACCAACATGGTTTTGGCAAATATGCTGCTTGGTCTTTGAATAATGAAATTAGCATGTTCAAAAGCTCAGAAACAGCCAAGCAATAACATCCCTCATTCAGCTCATTCATCCCTCATGCATACACTATATAGTCAAATATTTAAAGCAAAAAGTGTAATGTGAATGTTGCAAATCAGCATCTTGTGGTCTTTTTCACCTATGTCCTGCAGCTTTAGTAATAACATAGTAATAACATGTAACATTACTGATTACAGTACGGCATCTTTTTGCTTAGAATTGGTGAAAATGTTATTTAACCTTTGCAATGTGTTTCTAAGCATGTTGACAGGGAATCAGATTCCTTCGTAGCCTGAAGAAGAACAGTCCAAGCTCAAGGCTGCAGCTGCACACTTGGGGTATTTTCAACAATGTCTAGGCAGCTGCTTGTGAACGAGCAGCTTGTTTCAGTTTGATAAACAGGTTTTCTCCCTGTTTTGTCTCCCTGCTTTTAAAAGCAAATTCTGTGATTTGAACCTATTCATAGACCCAACATAATAGACTCAATATTTTTCACAATAAGTCTTTCTGTGAAACAGTAATCCACAGTTCTGAGAATATGACAGACAGCTCAAAAAATGAAAGCAAACACATGAGGGTTTTTTTTCGGTATAGTCCTTGTTTAAAAAAATACTAAAATGTTTTGATTTTACAGATGCAAAAACAACATTTGATTTGTTTCACAAATATTATGTTTGAATAGATGGCTTGCTTTAACACATTTTATGACAGCTTAGGATCCATTATCCAGTGCACCACAAAACAAAAATATAAAACCGGTTGGACAGTGTAGGTGAGTAATGATGTCTGGGAACAATGAGATCCCAGTGATGGGATCTAAGCAAGCATGGAGCGGAGGGCAAATAAAAGGATGAAAGTTTTCCCTGTAAGACCTGTAACTGATGCCATGTTAGGCACCATCTGCTTCATACTTGTCTGGGCTGTCATCTCTGATTGTAATCCAGCATAACACAACAAAACTGGAGCCAGCTCTGGGACTCGCTGCTGCAGGCTGTCCACTGCTGACTGGTCAGACCTGCAAACTATTTAAGAGACATGGCTTTAAGAGGGGGCAGGGGGATGTGACATCTGTTGAATTACAGAAGCTAAATGGTGATGCCAGTTGTTGTGCGCCTGCCTTATGAATGTTATTTTTGAGATTCACTTTGAACCTGGTTGCTATTTCTGTCATAGCTAAGCCAACTTTCTGTTCTTTCCTCCTACATGCTTCAAGTGGTTTACATTATAGCAGGAACGCTGCAGTGTAAGGAAATATTGTGATTGTGTATGGCATTCCTGTTATGTTGCCCGTCCCTTCTGTTGCCATCTGAAAAGCTATAAATGATAAATTATCAAGCTAATATTAAAGCTGCTGTAATCAAGATTTTTACACAAGAAACACAGTTTAAAATCGTTTAAAATCTGGTGCTGCAGTTCTTGTAAAATCTTCACAGCTCAAATAGTGTCATTGGTTTTGTTTTGGTTTATCAACTTGTGGCTTTACAGTTTTGGTTCACGCTTGCTGTTCCCATCAGTGGCACTTCTACACAACAGATGCTGGAACCTGTTTGTGAAAAAGCCCTACATTACTAGAACCAAACACGGACAGTTAGTGTTACTAGCTTAAGAATGCAGAGGAGCATTTAGGGGCTGCGGCACGGTGGCGTGGTGGTACTGGAACTGTTGCCTCACAGCTAGAAGGTCTGGGTTTGAATCCACCTTGGCCTGGGTCTTTCTCTCCTTTATGTGGGGTTTCTCCAGGTGCTCCAGTTTCCTCCCACAGTCCAAAGACATGCAGTTAGTGGGGTTAGGTTAACTGGTGATTTTAAATTGCCCATAGGTGTGAATGTGAGTGGGAATGGTTGTCTGTCTCTCTGTGTTAGCCCTGCGACATGCTGACTACCTGTACAGGGTAAAAGGCTTTCTAATTGCCTTGCTTACCATTAAACTGTACTTTTTTGGACACCTGACAGTTATGCTTCTATTAGACCGTATTTAGCCCAAAACCTGTAAACAGAAAAGAAAGAGGAGTCATTTTTTGTTAATCTGCTGGTAGATGGTACATGGTCTCTTGCATGGTACAATAGATGTTTATCTGCCACAATCTCTTTTCTTTACTGTCTTGATGGCATTTTTTAGTGAAGCCATACAAGATGAGTTTGCCTCAGTGACTTAGCCGTATACCCTCGAGACAAAAAAGCAGTGGTGACTCAGAGCCATGTTTTTTTTCTACTGCTTGTCGGTGCATGTAAGTGCAAAACAATTACACTAACTAAACTAAAATTTAGGAAAAAAATAGAGAACATGGGACCTGATGTAGCACAAACACGAGGACAAAACTGTCAGTGAACATTAAATTTAAAAGAAAACTATATACTATATGTAACTATATTCTGTGCTGCATTAACTGAACAAGAGATGAGAACAAGAACTCTTTATAATCACTATAAAATCTTTATAATCACTATAAAAACACAGATTCAAAATAGAAACCTGATTTTCCTGATCATTAATCCCACACGAAGCCTAAGAAGTGGTTTCTTACTTGAAGCATTTGGGCATATGTTTACAAGTAATTCATTCATTATTTTTTGGAATACCGCACCATCTGGACCCCCCCCCCCCCCCAAAAAAAAAGTGAGAACTGATAATCAGCTGTATCACTACTTACACTTCTATTTCTTTCTTCTTCTTTTTTTTAGCATGACGATCTCAATATTTGAAGGTATAAAACTGTTTTTGTTGTTGTTGTTGTTTGTTTGTTTAAAAAAAAAAGGAGAATTCAATAATATGATAAGCATTAGCCGCATCTCAGCAGGCTAGCCGAAACAATAAAAATGATCTCCATGCCAAATTGCTCATTAGCAGTAAAACACGTTCCACAGAAAAACAACATTTAGTGATGTATAAAATGTTTGATTTTCTCCCCATGAATTCATTTTCTCCTGAAAGGCACACAACCAGATAATTTACTGGAGATGAAACTTTGAAGTAATGCCCTCAAGCCACCACAAGGCACCTTATTCTCAGCCTTTCAATGTGTGATTTAACTTGAATAGATAAAACTATTTTCCACAAGAAATGCTACCAGGTTACAGCAGCTGAGCTTTGTCTGTTTGATTTGTTTGGATGGCCTCTGGTCTGATAACATTTGCTTTGAAAACAGGTATGACTGCGTATCGAGGGGAGGGGAGATAAAGACTGAGATTCTGTGTATCTTAACTAAAAGGATCTAGAAAATGAAGGTGTTTCTTTTGTAACTCGCCATATTTTACCTCTGCTCTAAATGCTGGATTTCTCCGCATCTGTGCAGCCACACGTCACCGTACTTGTCTCTTATCAAGAGCCTGAAACACTTTCTATTCTCCAGATACAATAAGCACGCACCTGGAGCTCGCTAAAAACACATTCTTGTTCTGTTTGCATTCCCTGTGACTATATTTACAGAGAAGATAGTGCTTCTGCAAATTATAATATAAACAACATCCTCTTGTATGTCTGCAATTTCAAAACTGCATTACTTGAATGTGAGAGATAAGTAAACACCAAAATGTTTTTTTTTTTTCCCCTCAGTGATCACATGGTGGTCATGGTCACAGTGAAAGACTGTGAACCATCTAAGCAGTTTGCCATTCATCACTAATGCTTTCAATCACCGAGTGCAGCTGAAAACAATCCCCTCTGTGAAGAGTCTTGGGTAAGTGGATGCATTGTTGATTACCTGTAACCACTCATAATACAAAGGCACAGCTGTTTACTCTCGGTTCTGCCCATGGAGACGTTATTCTCTCCCCAGGATAAAAAAGATGGGTGATCAAAATGAATAGAAAATGTGCAGGGTTAGAGAATGCCGCACATCAGAATTACATTTTAAACATTTGAAGAGAAACGGCTCACTCAAGTTTAGCTTCATTGAGTGCAGTTTTCATGGAAAAAATGGGGCACTTTCTGTCTTTATTTGCGCTGACATTTCTCTTCATTTTCTACACAGTGGTTATTTTTTTTCAAGTGAGTTAAAGAAGCAGCTGAGGACGAGCTAAACACAGTTTGGGTGCCGCCTAAAGCTGCAGGTTAAGAACGAACTTTTCCAAAAGAGCCAATGAAAGTGTTCTTCGTGGTTGTTTTGCTTGTGGAGAGATTCATTTTCCCTGTGCAGTATTTAAACACGAGTAACCGTCCTCTCTGGGGAGCTGATGTTTATCCTCGGATCTCAAATTCCAACTTTCCCAAACAGGGCATGACTGACCTGGAAGAGTACAGATGCCTTCTTTATTCCGCAGCTCCAATCTCCCAGGATGGGGCCAAAGCAGCTGAAGAGACTGGAAGGAGTGTTTTGGGGTTTTTTTTTGCTGTTGTTTTGTTTTGTTTTTTTTCTCTTTATTTCAGGCGAGGTGATAGAGATGCTGTTTGCATATTAATACCATGTCCACTTTCCCCCACTATACTGTAACCAATTTGCTTTAATAGATTTCTTTTTTCAGCATTTGCCCCCTTAAATCAGTAGATGGCTTTTTAAAAATGGTAATGGACTTGGCAGAATGCCTAATTTATCTCATTTGTATTTCCATGTGTGCATGTATGTGTGTGTGTGTTTGCAAAAGTGAGTGAATTTAAAAAGGAAAATGAAAAAGGGGAAAAGGAAAGCAGTAGTTGAGATTATTCTGTTAAAATACTTCTCAATAGCTCAGCCTGCAGCTTAATTCCACTCATTTAACATACATGTAATTGTAACAGTGAATAAGAGGGGGAACAAACTCATTCTTTGTCAGCGTCTCTGTGGATTATAGACTGATATTTGTCACTGTATTCCCGAGTGCACACAGCAACACAAAGATCCACACAAAGATCCCCCTCAGGGAAGAGAACAAAGGGGCAGGTGCAACTTCCTTCTCTCATTCACTTCTATGTAAAACTGACACTGCGCCAGCCATAAATATACTGTACCAGTTGTAATACACACAACGGGGGTGCCTGCTTGTGTGTGCATCAGTTTGTGTAGCAAGATAGAACTCAATTTTTTTTTAAAGAAAGCTGTCCAGATTGCATACTTTGGAATTCAAGCTAACGTCTTTGCACGTTAGCATAACAAATGTTAGTGAAAATAATGAATTTGCAACATGAATTAAATCCGGTATGCTAGCAAAATTACATTTCTTGTGTTATTCAAGACGTCCAGACATGATGAGCAACAGGATCCACTGAATATAAGCAAAATATATTCCGTGGCAGGTTCTAAATTTGAGGTATTTCTTCTGTAATAAGTGTCTGTAATAATCTCCAAACTGCTGAATGCAATCCCAGAAAAAATGTTAATGCTAATGTTATTTTCAGCCTGTGTTGACAGAACAGATGTGATGAGCCGTTCAGTGTTTTTTTTTTTTTTTAGCAAAACAAAGCAATACATCCATGCCAACTAATAAAGTACTCTTAATGATGGATACTATTTTTGTGGTTGCTGTTACCGATAAATCGTGTCTACTGTTTGCGCCCCGACCTAATCTATCTCCATGTAGCTCTTTGTCTTTGTGTGGGGTTTTCTTTGAGTAGCCATTGTCTTGTCAAGAGTTGGTCTAATCATAGGAATTACGGGCTTACACAGGTATGAGAAGACATGCTACTTTAAGATGCAGGATCCTGTTCCTGCTCATTCACACACACCATCTGTCATGTCAGATTTTTTTTCTTTTTTTTTAAAGTTTTCCTTCCTCTCGCTGAAAGGTGATTTCTAAGCTGATTCTAAGTCTGTGTACCTTCTTCAAGCTGTTCTCTGAGCAGCTGTATACAGTGAATAGGGCATTGATATTTAGGATCATACTTCCCATTGCAGCAGTCTGAAAAAGCATGTAATTATGTAAAGATGTGTTGTGACAGCAGCAGGGAGGAGTATCTAATATGGGGGATGGTCAGTGAATTTCAGATGATCCACATAAATAATGCCCATCTCCTTTTAATAAATGTAAAAATACAGTTATGACTTATCCTGCTCCCTACTGAAATATGTTTTCCTAGTATAGACAAGCTGATGCATTAAATGTTATCATCTTTCTCTATATTATGTATACTAGACTTAAAGTAATCATAACCTGTTTAGTGAAGCAAGAAATTGTTGTATTATGTTTCAGCTGACTTTCTCCTACAACACAGCTGGTTACCCCTGAAAAGAGCAATGAGCAATAGTCATTTAATAACAATTTTGTGATGACTCACCATCAATTATTAAAGACTCGTGGGCCTGGCTTTGTCTACATCAGTGCTAATGTTGCGCTGGCTGGGCTTCTAAGCAGTATCTGTGCGACCTGTGGCGGCTGGCTGTTGTCTTGTCGGAGCAGCAGCAGGTGGTTTGCGTCCTTGGGTTTTTGTTGCTTGTGAACTCGAGACTTTTTGGCACATCAGCGGATTCCCAGGAGACTTAAGTGATCAGGTTCAGCTTTCTGTGTTTAGATCTAGTTGCATCACGATCGGAGGTGCGTGTGTCTGAGACCGACACCTCACAGACACACACACATCACTTGAGGGCGCATAAGAAAAACAGGCAACATTCAGATTGTTTACAAAGTACATTTAAATAGGGCACAATATCTCTGTAAATAAATAAAAAATACAAATAAATAAAACAGCTTTCTCTCTCCTTTTTGTCCTGCCACAATTGGAGCCGGGGCAGAGCCATGACAGAAAAGTTCAGATATGGTGTGATGAAGGATGGCCGGCCTACCTGATAGCACCGTACAGCTCGGGGCTCCGTGACACAGTTCAAATTATTTCCAGGTTGCCAGGAAGTTCTACAACCCTTATCAATAAATCCTGCCAGTTGCAGCAGCAGTTTGTTATAACAGATGTACTTTTTCACTTGACAAGCAGAACTACCTCTCAATTACAACAAGTATGCATGTTATGGGTTGCCAGCACCACCCATGACAGCTGCTCTTAAAATGCAAACATCTGCTCATTCAGGGGTTATTTTTGAACCTTTGAAAATAGGGCAGGTATTTTAATTATAGGTTTAGAAAGGAAATGTAAAATAAATATGCGTCGAGGTTAGTTATTGCACCCCTGTGTGTTTAATCTGTATGAAATGTTACATTTTTCCAAGTGTGTTATCGTCATTATAAAAGCAGTGGGTTGTTGTTGAAAGAGAGGGGTCGAGGTGTGGGTTGCTGTTGAAGCTCAGGGGCTTATTACAATGTGGTTTATTTCCCCAGTTCTCAAAATTTCATTTTTATTTATTTATTTGTCATAAATGATTTGTATGATGGCAGTATGAAGCCATATATTATACCAATAAAAATGTCCCTTACATTATCTGAAACAAGTGTGAATAGCAACAATGAATAAAGCCATGAAGTGAAATGTGGATGAAATCTGCAGCTTTTTGTGGACAGATTGGCGGTGTGAATGATATAACTTTCCCTCTGTCATGTGATGTTTCTGTTTGTCATTGTGAGTATGTTAGCATTTAGCTCATCTGCCCCCAGTGCCTCCAATGTACAAGTCTGTACAGACTCACGGAGCAACACTGATCTGCAGAGGTGGGAAGTAACGAAGTACAAATACTTCGTTACTGTACTTAAGTAGATTTTTCAGGTATCTGTACTTTACGTAAGTATTTATTTTTCTGACTACTTTTTAATTTTACTCCCTACATTTTTACACAAGTATCTGTACTTTCTACTTCTTACATTTTCAAAACAAGCTCGTTACTTTTGG
>JAVDPK010000068.1:795949-813422 GCA_034780415.1 Cichlasoma orientale
AAGATACTGTTGCAATAATCAATGCGACTAAAGATAAATGCATGGATGAGTTTCTCTAGATCTTGTTGAGACATTAGACATGAAAGCCATGAAAACAGTATTTCAGTTAAGATCAGAATATGACTTTTTGAAAACAGCAATGAAGCTTATGTGTAAGTTCAATAAGGAAGATCCGTATTCACTCCTCCTGTCTGCTTTCCTGGATGTTTGGCTGGTAGGTTATTCTTCACATCGCTTCTACTTTCCCATGCTGCCAAACCCAAAGCTGACATCATCGCTCTAGTCCAATCATTTTTCTGCCTGCCTTCTTCAAGCCAATCAGTCTCCGCTCTGCAGGCTTTAAATCTCACTGCTTACCTGTCATTCTTCCTTGCAGACTCATTCGACCCATCTCCGCCCCATAATTTATAATTTTTAATTTATGGCATATACTTCCATATTTTCTACCTTCTAATGTTGTATATAGTTTCAACTGTTGACTTGATCTTAATTTCTGTATTGTCTTTGTTCTATACTTTATGCTCTTTGTTTTATTTTTATACTCTTTGTTCTTTATTTTATACTTGTATATATTTATACTTATTGCTCTATTCTGTATATTTGGTTGACAACGAGAGAGCGCTGCACAAAAAATTCCAATGTGCCTAGACCTTGGTCTATGCACAAATGGCAAATAAAAATCCTTGAATCCTTGAATCTTGAATGAATCTCCACCATCTTTATCTTCACCACCACCAGCGAGGGTGTCCTGCCCTAATTTCTAACATTTCTGGGATTCTGTTCTGTTTCGATGGCCCATCGGAGTCTAATCAACAAAAAGCTTGATTGAATTCTGTATATCAATAAATTTCAGTTTCAATTTTATTCAGTCAATCATAAACTCTTTCTAATGGTCTCTCATTGAACATTCACAACAAAAAAAAAAAGCTCAGATGGACAAATTAAAGTTGATAACTTACTATAACTGAAGCCAAATGATCTGTTTTGTCTCATTTCCTAAAATCTTAGATTCACATTAGTTTTACCCCATAAAGCAGCTATATTTTCAATCAAAACTGAAAGCCGTGGAAATACCAGATGAAGTGGACCTGCTAAAAGCTAGCAAGCCTAACTTACCTACTTCAACAATTTATTGAAACGTGTAAACCTAAATGGAAATAAAGTATATGTGGCAAAAACAGAGTTTGTACAATTCTAATAAACTTGAAAGTCAGTATTTAGTATGACCACTGTTATTCTTCAAGACAGCCTAACGCAGGCGTAGGCAAGATTTTTTGTAATTTCTTTTAGTAGTCTTCAGTGCAGAGGAGGAAGTGAGGGCAGCTATGAAGAAGGACGATGAATGGAAAGCCGGTTGGTCCAGATGACTTAAGCGTGGAGGTTTGGAGATGTCTAGGACATTTTGATGACCAGACTGTTTAACACAATCTTGGAGAGCAAGAGGATGGCTGAGGAAAATAGAAGTGTACTGGTACAGATTTTCAAGAACAATGGTGATGTGCAGAACTGTAGTAACAGTGTGAAGATATGGGAAAGTTGTTGTTGAAACTAGGTTAAGAAGAGAGGTGATGACCATTGAGCCGCAGAATGGCCACATGCTGAGAAAGAGTACTAAATATGTGATATTTGCTTTGAGAGTGTTGATCTTTGTGGATCTAACGAAAGCATAGGGTGCTGAGAGGTCCTGCATGAGGAAGTCAGGAGTGGCAGAGAAGTCTGTGAAGCTGGTGCAGGACATGTATGAGGTCAGCGAGACAGTGGTGAGGTGTGCGGCAGGAGTGACAGATGGGTTCAAGATGGGGGTGGGATTACATCAGGGATCTGCTCTGAGCCCCTTCTTTTTTGTGACGGTGATGGACATGTTGACAAATGAGGTCAGGCAGGAGTCTCTGTGGATTATGATGTTTGCAGACAACATTGTGATCTGTAGTGAGAGTAGGGAGCGGGCGGAAGAGAGCCCGGAGAGGTGGAGATATGCTCTGGAGAGAAGAGGAATGGAAGTCAGTAGAAGACAGAAGACAGAATACATATGTGTGAATGAGAGGGAGACAGGTGGAAGCGCGAATATCAGTTTAAATACCTGGGGCCAGCCATCCAAAGCAACAGACAGTGCACACGAGAGGTGAAGAAGAGAGTGCAGGTAGGTTGGTGTGGGTGGAGACAAGTGTCAGGGGTGAATTATGAGAGGACAGCAGCAGGAGTGAAAGGGAAGGTTTACAAGATGATAGTGAGACCTGCTATGATTGATGTGCAGCAGCTGCCCCTGCCACCGTGACTCCCATGCCTCCTCTACAACCAAGGTGTGTAGAAGAGCATCTCTGAATGCACAACACATCCAACCTAAAGCAGAGGGGTTATAGCAGCAGAAGACCACACCGGGTGCCACTCCTGACAGCTAAGGACAGGAAACTGTCTACGATTTGATCGCGGTCACCAAAATTGGACTGTAGAAGATTGGAAAAATGTTCCCTGGTCTGCTGCAACAGAATATGATGTAAACAGCATGAAAGGATGGATCCATCCTGCCTTTCTGGGACCTTTAGTACCAACTGGGCATCATTTGAATGATAGACCCTACCCGAGTCTTCTAACTGATTATGTGCATCCCTTTATGACCACAGTGCCATCTTTTGATGGCTGCTTCTTGCAGGATAACTCACCATGTGACAAAATCTGGTTTCTTGAACATGACTGTACTCAAATGGTCTCCACGGTCACCAGATCTGAATCCAGTAGTGCACCTTTGGAACAAAGTGGAATGGTAGATGTTCATCATGGACGTGCAGCCAAAAAAATCTGCAGTAATCTTTACATTTATCTGTTGTCCTATTTAAATTTCTTGTATTTTTTATGGATCATCTCTTTCAGTTCCTACACCAGTCAGATAGTCCAATAATGGCCCATTTTATGCACATAACATCAATCCTAAAGATATGGCTCTCTGGGAAAACACTAATCCTGTCTGTTCATCCCAGTCAGCGTCCATTACCATTAGTGTCACAGCAGGATCCATAAAGAGGGGGTTAGTTACTTCCCATGTGCTCATCTATTTGTTCATAAAGAAAAGAAACCCTTCACTTCACTGGTAACTTTGAATGGTCTACTTCAACTATTGTAATGTTCCCTTCTCCAGAAGAGGCAGTTCTGAGGCTGCTCCCAGAGCTCAAAGGGATTTTTCATTGGCAATTGGGTTTGGGTGGGGGAAGTAGGTCACAACAAACACTGTCCTTGTTAACAGAAGATGTAAATAAATAGACACATGCCCATGCTGAACTAATCAGGAAAACAATTACATCCCCATTTAAAATGTTCCAGTGCACTGCTGTGAGGATGACAAGTAATTTCTCACTCTTTCATTTTATGTCCCATGGCATCCAGATGAGAAGATTAATGATGCCTTTCAGTGGGATTTTATAAATGCTACCTATCAAATACATCGCCTCAACCTGTCATCTCTGACAACAAGAGACACTTTATTAACCCTGCCAGTTATTAATTCAATACCTTTTTTTTCCCTGCAAATCATTGCAGTGCATAATCTTCCATCTCTTCCCCAATAAATGTAAAGATTACACAGACTGGAGACTTTACAGAGAGAATAACAGCCTTGAAGTTCCTTTACAGCTTGAAAAGACATGACATACATTCATTTTGACATTTTAAAGTGGAAGTGGAGATCTGTAGTAATTTTGTAGGTAGTATAACACTTCTGTATTCCCTTGTTTATTGTCATATACTGGACCAGCTGCTTGTGCAGTTTGAGCACCATCAAATCTGACTTCATGACATCAAATGTAATTGAACAGTGCAAAAATTCAGCACATCATATTCTCACTGCCGTCAAAAAATAAATAAATAAATAAAAATCAGAATAGGCTTCAGAAGCAAAAAGGAAATCACAGCATGCTAAATCAATTTCGGCATTGTGATGAGGTCATGAATTTCAGCGTATATGAAATTGTCAGGCGGTGAGGACGCGGTACATTGTGGTGATAAAGAGAGAAGGAATGATGATCATGCGTTTTGACTGGAGGCTGCCGAGACAAGAGAGACCCTGGCGAGAAGGGAGGCAATGTTACCGCTTTGCCCTCCTCCAAGCAGGGCAATGAAAAATCCATCTGCATTGCAGCACATCACAGTTTGACTCGCTTTGGAGCTGTGTGGTTTTTACTGGAGAAAACGAGCAGGGAAACAATCACCGGTAGCCTGAAACTGATGAAGATGCTTTAAAAACAGGAGAACTTTTATTGCTACATATACAAAGTGATGTGCAAGTGTTCTCGACGCCTGTGCGCATTAGTCGAATATTTATTATCCCATTTCATGATAAAGCATTTCTTACTTTATCATGTGCTCTCCTTCCTTCCTTACAATGTGACGATAAATTTTAAGGTAGACTCAACTTGATGTAACGGCCATGAAAACAGCAGAAATGCGTGTACAATTACAACATCTGTTGTTCCCTCTCCTATACTGCAGTGGTTTTAGTGGCATCTAACTGGAGAATCAGCAGCAGTTTTATCTCAACACACCAACTTATAATAATCTCTTTAGTCCATTTTATAGAGCTTTTACCTTGCATTTTCCCTCTAATACCACATACAGTATTATGTCACAATACACAAAACCAATGACACAGTGCATTATTTTTAGGTTAAACAGCCTTAGAGCATATATATATATATATACATATTATAAATTATTATAATCAGCTCTACTACAGCACCTTGAAGAATAAATGCTGCTTAATGCAATAATTCTGATTCCATTTTTTAAAAATCCTGGTAATAGAAAACTGCCAAGAGCCATTTTTATACATTGTAAATACCTTTACAATACTTTTAGGTATGTACTACTAATACTATCACTACAACAACAACAACAAAAACAAAAAGACACAAATGTCTTTCTGCACACGCCATCTAACAAAATTGTATCTTCCTTTCTAAATATCACCCGTCTATATGCGGATAGAAGCAGATGGGAAATAATTGAAGATGGCATGGAACAAAGGTTCCCGTCCAAAAAATGAAACAAGAATTTCTTGTGGTATATCTCGCAAGCAGCTATTTGGATGCTCCATGATCAAATATCTCAGGTATTGTGTCATAATATTTGTACTTCACTAAATCTTGGAAATGTTTGCATCCCAGGTGTGTCTGAGACCAGATGCACTTCTTGTTATTAGACAAACTCTTGATTACATGCCTCGTGTTTGTCAGGTTTAATTTGCCAACATGACTTCAGAGCAGAGTTCACTGGCATCTGGCTGAACAGCTGCATGTATGTAATTGCTACTCCAATTAATTAGCAGTAAAGACCAGACTTAAAAAAAAATATGCATGTACTTTCAGAGAGGTAGGATTCAGTGGAGGGCTTTTATTGTCCACACATGTGGACCTGTGATCCGTTGTAATGGATCATGTCTAGTATGCAATGCTTTGATGTTTACTTTGACATACAATGATTAACATGTCATTACAAACAAAAATCTGAGTTTTAGCTATTTTTTTTTTCCAGAAAGTTTCTTCCCAGTTTGAAACAAGAGTCCCATTAGAGCGTTCTCTGTGTAAAGTCATTAGTTTTATCTTCTTTTTCCTGCCCAAACTCAGGTGGACCTAAAGTTCAGGGGGCGTGTCTATTAGTATTTTGTGTTACTTTGAAAGGTTTTGCTCTTAACCTTTTACTGCACTTCCATCTAAATAGCCAAAAGACAAGTGGCCATTTAACAACACTTAAATGGGTTCACTGTGAAGTCCAGTGTGAATAAGTGCCACAAGGTCAACTGTAATTTGCAAGTTAACTTTTCAAAAAAGAAAAAAAACAAACAAAACTTTACGCTGACAAAGGATGCTAAGCACATGCTACATGTGCTATTTCACACTAAGAGGAGAAGTCACAGGGTGGGGCAGCTGTGGCTTTGCAGGTAAAGAGGGTCAGTGGTTCGATCCCTGGCTCTGCCGGTCCGCGTGTTGAAGTGCACTCGGGCAAGATACTGATTGCTAAATTGCCCCCATCAGAGCGTGAGTGTGTATGCGATAGGTATAAAGCATTTAAAGATGTAAAATAAAGAGCCGTATGAATGTTTGTGTGAATGGGTGACTGTGGCTTGCAGTGAGCACTTTGAGTGATCAGTAAGAGGAGAAAAGCACTATATAAGTATGAGTCCATTTACCATAATTATTCTTTTCACAAGAAGATCTGCATAGTGACCCTTTAAATAAAAGGAATAGACGCCCCGATTTGTCCATTTAAATTAGGATTAGGGTGTTTTCAGCACGAAGGTAACTAGACCATAATACCATTATGGCAGTGAAATAAGAACACACAGTTGCATCAGTGAATCACTGGCTTTGGTTTTTGGTAAAGAATGTAAAAAAAATAATACCTATTACATTAAAAATGCAATGACTTTGCAAAGGAACAGCCATGTTGAAAATTTAAAAACGATTGTCCTCTAAGGCATATGCAAAAGCTGTCAACATTATCAGTTGCCTGTACATTACTTGTGTTTTTTTAATTAGCATTTGGATCAACACAGAAAAAAGTAGTCAGACACTGTTTTTAATTAACCTATGCAAATGAAATAATGTTTCATGTCCCCTCTTTGTATTATTTAAAGAAGCAAAAGTAGAGCCACTCTGAAAATTAACTTCCTTGCTGTAACAATGGGTCTTCCCACTTCCAAGCACGACTTTATATGTCCTAACTAACCATTGAAATTCTGAGTAATTAAAATTTTATTATTAAAATTAGCTTCAGTGGTCTGTCCGTCTGTTATAACAGACTGTAATATCCATCCATCCATCCATCCATCCATCCATCCATCCATCCATCCATCCATCTTCTTCCACTTATCTTTAGGGTCGCAGGGGGGCTGGAGCCTATCCCAGCTGCCATTGGGCGAGAGGCGGGGTTCACCCGGGGCAGGTCTGTCACAGGGCTAAACTGTATATACACATTCTTTTATTCGTAAAGATGATGAAACATCTGCATATCTTTTTTTGTTGGTCATGGTGTAATTTAATCTTGATCAAGGATTTGCCATAGATCAATAATTATCAGCAACCAGGCGATTTATTGAAAGTGCCGCACTGATTATCTCATTGAAAGAGTTTAAATTCACAATAACAGCAGGTGATTTTTTTTTAAAAATGAGAGGTCTCTGGTAATTTCTCAGTGGAAGCTATTCTGTCACCTTGAAATATTCAGATTACCATGGATCCACAGTGAGTTGCCTGCTAAAGCTACAACAAATGTGGAGATTACAGACAGAAAGCTATCCGTCGATTATTTTAATTATGAAACATGCAATCACACAACACGCTCACCTGACAAAAACAGCATTACGCGATTGCCCATTATTCCTGTTTTTCCCTCTGAAGCTTTAACACAAATGAATATGTTGAGCCTGAAAAGCCACAGGAAACTGTAGGTTGTGTGCTGCAGATCTCTCTTGTTGTGGGCCTCCTGCACAGACCTCAATAATAGGCTTGCATTCTATGTTCAGTGCAGGTTTTTTTCACTTTTATACCTCTCTAAAATACTACTCCGGTTGATGCAATGTTTTATTGAACAAAGGCAGTCTTTGTATGCTGTGGCAGGTCTAGATGTGGATGTTTTTTAAAGCTCTGCCACAGTAAAGGAGAGGTCACCTTACTGAGACACAATCTAGAGCACTTGTAGATTGTATTGGCGTGTCAGAAACAGCTGAATAATTATGTAGACTTTCTTTCTCTGCTGCTGCTTCAGACTCAAGCAACATTGCATTATTGTTCTCCTCTGATGATACTGGTAGTGACAATATGTTCACTTGAAGGAAATTAATAGATACATCTTATGCTGTAGCTCTAAGCCTTGTACTAAGCGGCGGGCAATCATTTTTTTGTAAAGTAGTCAAGTGTAAGATTATATCCATTGAATGTTTGGTCTGTGAAGATAGGCAGGAAAGAGTTTATTTTTGTGAAGCTGATCCGTAGGAAGGATTTCTCTCAGCTTCATTTTGTCTTTGCTCAGCTTAGTGCGTTCAGACACTCGTACAGTACTTTACTCCTTAAATGTTATATCTATTTAACATGCAGTGAAATGCTTGATGCCATATGTAAAATAGTCACAGCAGAAATATGTTCATTTGGAACCTAATTCGATTCATCACATCATTAGTTGCACCACATGTTAAACATTTATTTATAACTGTTTATATGGTAGAATAAAATCCCTGCAAATGATCTTATTTAAAACATGAGCTGCACGTTAGCAGAATATACACTGTATAAGAAAACAAATTATAATTGCTGAAAATTATTAGATATATTGTTTCAAGAAATGTTAGTTTAAAGTAGTTTCAAGTATGGCACAGAATATTCAAGCCATGGCAATAAGCTGTTATTAGTTATTAAATGCATTTATATCCAAATGATGTTGTTGTTTTTTTCCATCTTCTTGCTGTTGAAGTTCTCCTCGTGAGACTGTGCAGATGTCTGCAAGCACACTGATCGCTGTTTTGTGCACTCTGTATATTTCAAGGTGTACAGTATGTAATGTATTCCACATGCAACATTTATAATGTTCAGCCAAGTGTACCCTGGGTATCCACGGTGAACCCTGGCTCTCACAGAATCTCACATGAGATGGGCTTCAAACTATCCAGCTGAACAAGCCGTTACGTGGATGGATGGATGGATGGATGGATGGATGGATGGATGGATGGATGGATGGATGGTTAATACTCTTTAAAGAAGGGAGAAAGAAGAAACCACTAAAATGTCTTTCAGCTCGGTGTTAAGTTACTCTTTAAAATTCAGCCTGAGGCAGCCTGTGAGAGAACTGACAACCTTCTTCTTTATTCGTGTCATTTTTACATAACTCATCACTGTTCTACAACTTGTCTTATTCGAGCAAGATGTCAATATGGACAAAAGAGACATTACTGTACAGACAAATGACACATTACTTTTCTTTTTTTTTTTGCTCTTGCTGATAGATTAACTCAGTGTTTCAGATTCTTGTCTAAATGGGACTTCTTATCAAAAAGACTAATTCAAATGTAGAGCAGGAAATGGCATGAAAAGGCCTTGAAGCAGACATAGATAAAAATGTTGGCATTTAAATCATGATCCTCTTCAAACCTGCTGTGATGTGTAGGAACACTGGCCTTCCAATGATAAACGCATAACATGCCCATCATAATTCAAAGCATTGCAACTCAACATATCAGTTTCTTTTCGAAACTAAAGAGTTGCAGTACATTACAATGCTACTATGTAAAACAAATAAAATAAATAAATGAATAAATAAAGGCAAATACATCAAATATGATCTGTGATGCTGAGTCACAGCACTTTTTTTTAATAGCAAATCATCAGTATCAAAGGTTTTCGACCTCTCTGCTACAGCACACCGGTGGGCCTTGAGGCAAGGTCAAATGTCCGAGTGGGTTTGATTTGTATCCTCTGATCAGTGGGGGTGAATGAATAATTACTGTCCATCACATTCACAGCTTGTACAATTACTAGCTAGTGACAAAGTACTGACTGTAAAAAGCAAGTAAAAGTGTTAGGGTTCAGGTTCACTTGCTTAACAGAGAATGAAAAGCTCATTTCAAAGCAGTCGATGCACATAACGCAGTTTGTGTTACATATAAATGATGCCAGCATGTGAGCTAACGGTTTGTGCAGTTCTGTTTTTAATCCTCTGGAAGCTGCTTTTCAGTGAAACAGGAGGTTACATCTATTATATACAGTCTTTGGTTATGAGCTCCTTATTGTTGCAACATTTGTTTACAAGTTATTGGGCTGTCCTGACTATTTTACTAGTAACAAGGTTTCAAATATGCAGGCTACGTTTAGCAGCACAGAAAAATGCCACTTCTTGGCATGCATCAGTGGCATTTTTTTAGTTATGTAAGGAGTTTTTTTTTTTTTCCATCAAATATATAAATAGTTCCCGAAGATTTCATTTGCACAGTCGCCTCAGTTAAGAGATAAAAGCAGAGGAAGCGAGAGATCTCAAAACAATATCATTATAAACATAATGTTGATCTTGGCTGATAGCTGCTGTTGTCTGTCTGACAGACTACTCTCTCAGTAACATCTCAGAGGATTATAGTTAATATTCCACATCAGTGCCAGTTTTAATAGCTCTGGCAATTGTTAAACAATACCATCAGACAGGGAGATGGAGTTTTGATCATACTGTATCTCTGAGCAATGAAACACTGTTAATTGGTCTCAGAGCAATTCAAAGGGTATTTAAGACAATTTAATGACTGTCTGCAACAGAATTTCTCTGTATTTTCTTGCCAGTGAGGTCTTAAAATTCTGCAAACCCCAGATGTCAAGTGTGGCATACATAAAGCTCCAAGGGGACTGCATGGATAGTATGGTATTCAGTTTATTCTGCCAATAAAAATCTTACTGACAGATATGAGTACATCAGTCTTGCAAAAGCCACCTGTACTTGCATATTATGTGATTCTGAGAGAGAGGAGGTGCCTGTTCCACAGTTGGCAAGTTGTTTTAAAAACAGAGAAAACAAGGTTCATTCTATTATTTATGTGCCATATTTTGGAGAGGACACTACAGAGGACTTATACCACCAGGCAGCATGGACTTTGCATAAAGGAAATGTAGGCAACACTTCCTCCAGAATTGTAGAATTACTTTCCCGCAACATACAATACAGTAAAATCATTTCCATCACCATCATTTACTCGTACTATAACATCATAGCTCCAAAGTTGCAAAAGCCTGTCTGTCTGTTATCCACTGGGTTGTGGAGAACTTAGTAGGCATCTGACTCAAATTGCCCAGAACACACCAATCAGTAATACTTTGCTCACCCGTGCATGTAAAAAGGTTTGACATCCTCCAAAGAATAATGCCTCAGAAACAACCACAGGGTTCAGTAAACAGCTCACGACACATTTAACAAAAACAGCACTGGGTAACATTAAATTCAAGTGTAACAAAGGTAGCGTTCGGTGTGGATAACTCTGCCGGATTTACTTTGCATTACACATGTTTTTGGTCACTGTGTTCTGTTCTTTAACCACAAGCCACAACACAAGTTGAAGCGGTATGATAAGCTGCCGAACCTCCACTGAAGGTTAATGGTTTGACTTGCAGTTTCTAACACATCTGTGCCTCAAATATTTGCACATAGCCACAGTGTACACATCTAAAAGGCCACGGCTGAATCCAGGATAAAAAGCTCAAACAGCATGAAGACCAATGCCACTTTGTGCTATTCGAACGCAACCCTTAGAATTAAGCTGCATACACTGAATGATAAGTAAATAGCATATAATGCCATCCCTTTAAAATTTAGCGTAGCCTCACAAGGTCTCATATGATTCATCTTTATCAGGCTGCATTAGTTCTCATTTTCAGCATCATCTTAGCAAATCTTCACCATTTGTTTATTTGTCCAACAAGCTCCAGGATTAAAGTGATTCTTGGGGGATATATTTCAGATTCATATTTTGTAATGTGATCTAGCAGTGAGAATTATGCTGGTTTTTGTGAGTGATGCGTTCTTCTGTGCTGGACTCATATGTTACTTGTTCATTAGCTCAGTACATTTGAGAAGGATAATACTCGAAATCCATTTGACTGCCACTGGCATTGTTCACTGCTTTACATTTTCTCATCCATAAATATGATAAACTATTTAACAGAATGGCTTTTTCATGCAAAATAGATGCCACTGCAAACATTAGCTTTCATCTGCTACTTAGCAGACTGCTGAGGCATTTTGCTTAACAAATTAGTGAGGAAAAATAGACCCATATTTCGATATAACCAAGTTGTTTTTCATAATGACCTAATTTTACTTTCCTCAACTCAGCAGATGGAGAGAGCCTCACCAACAATTAATTAACAGGAATTAGTGGCATTAATTAGAACAAAAACGTCTAGGAACTCATTAGCGTGATATGGATAACATTTCCACCGAGAGTCAACCAATTGAACTTTTAATGATAAACAGAGGTTTACTATGAGAAAATGAAGAAAACATTCTCAGTTTGACTTAATTGAAAAAGTAGAGGACACTAAAACAATCCATAATTAGTAAAGTGCCTTTAACAGTTGGGGCCTTCATATTTTTGAACTTTATAACTCACATAAATGTAAGTATGACAGCTGTGCTAGATTGGATGGTGTTCCCACTAATTGGATTTTACCACCAGAAGTGCTTTATCATTAGAAGCTGCACTTACATTAAGTCATGTAATTATGAATTTCATGACTACAAGTTCATTACTTCAGCCTTTATTATAAGCTTCATATAAAGAATGGTGTACATGATCATTTTTATAATTATTCTCTGTATTTGCATCTAATATCCCGTTCCTGACTCCCAGTTGGGAATTAGGAGCAAAGAAAAAAAAGTATTAGTGAATGAAGTGTATGTCAACAGTGTAATGGTGATGTTTGTGGCCCATAAGGTCGTAGTTGGTTATGACACATAACATTGTGTGCGGATGTTAAGAAAGGTTAAACAAACTGTGCTGTTCTGTGAGAACGCCGCACTTGATTTTGAGTGAAATGTCTCAAAATCTACTAACTTTTTTTTTTTTTTCATGTATCAATAATCTCCTTGTCATCAGTCTTACCTGTACTGTTAGCTAAGCACCAAACAGTCTGTGTATTCCGTTGTACAGGTGTAAGCTGTAAGCTAGCTAGCAGAAGACCTGTTAATGGTAGTGCAATGGTGTCCACAGCTCTGAACCGAAGCAGAGAGGAGGATTCTAATTCACACTGATGATCTGCTCGACTGTGATTGCTGGAAAGGGAACAATACAGAGAGAAATAAGTCAGCAGCAACAAACAGACTTCGCACTGACTGCTTTCACTTCACTACAGAGGCAGTCTTTGTCTTCTCTGACGTCTGCCTTTTCCATGACATGGGCATGAGTAATTTAAAATGATGTCAGAGAGTTGTGGACATTTATGCTAAAAAAAACCCCCTCAAAAATAGTTCAGTTACATGTTTGGTTTTAGGTTAAGGCTGTGATTTCTACCATAGAGAGCAATACACATATCTGAGACTCTGAGACAAAGACTACTAATATTTTTATATTTTATTTTTATTTCTAATAAAAAAAAAAGACTCGCAAAGTTAAATGTTCTTGCATTGCAGGAGGACGTAGCTACTGTCACATGAATGAGACTTAAGTTGTTTAGCATTGTTTTGGAGAAGCTGCTGATGTGTTCCTAAAGAGTGAGAATCGTCCCTCCACTTTTTTGATCGTCTGACAGGACCTGTCTCCTCCTGTGAGCATTTTCGCAGTCGTTTCCTTTACAGTATCAGGTCAAACCGATATCTGGGAGGACAGTAACTTACAATACATGCGATATCTGTTTGCACAATCAGGCTCTAATTCCCCTTTGATCTTTTTTAAGAAAGAAGATATATAGTTTACGTGATGATATTTTGATCCCAGGTATCATATATCAAAAAGAAATCCAAATGCCATATGTAGGTAACAAAATAGGGAGCAGCAGTTATTAAATGGAGCTCTTACTGACCTTAGCTTTAACCTACATTTTATATTTCATTGTTTTTTGACTGACATATTGATGAATATTGATCTTCTTTCAACTCATATGTTTTCAGAAATCCGTTTATGCCTTTCAGCATCGTCAGGCTATTTTTGTGATGTTTGTTCCTGTAACTCGGGCGATACATTATTTATAGCAGGCCAGAAGAACCACCAATGATCCTCGTTAATAGAGACGTTCAGCGAAGGAACAACTGGCCATGGTTGGCTTATGTTGTGATTTTCATCTTAGCAGCTGATCTCTGGTGGGATTTCCAGTGAGGAATAGCATATAATAAATAGGAATCTTACCAACCTCAGTGTTCTGTCATTCAGTGTTGTGTTTATACCAATTTTCAATGCCCTCTTTAACACAATAGCAGCGGTAAATGCACTGAATTCACACATCTGCATCATGTTTAGTTGAAGGCTGTTGCTCAATAAAACACTAAATGTAAAACCTACTGATTGCAAGAAGAATGCTAATAATTGGATAAAATGTATAAATTCAGTGCCAGTCTACTGGATTCCATTAAAATGTATGGTGACAAATAACCCAAGAGACAATTTTCTTCTGAAGAAATAGGTCACAGATTCAATTACAGTCACTGAAGCATGGACTCAATCTATCATGCCAAATTAAGTGCATTTTAGCAACCTACTTTTCTCTGAGAATTTTATAGACACATTCAGTCAAGTGAAGAGATTCTGCTCAAACAAAATTATATCAGCTTTTCTTTTTCTAATTTATAGTGGTTTAAAACCGTATAAACATTGGAAAATCAGTTTCTCTCCATAAAAAGCTGTTAACTTCATGGGGTTGAGTTTATCTGTCTGAAGAGGCGAGTGCTTTGCTTCAGATTCTTATTACAAGTTAAAGAGCTGCGAGCATTGCCTTGACCGATAGACTACTCTGTCAAGTTTCAGCTGCAGTGAAGGATAAAAGCAATGTAGTATTACTCAATTTCATCTATTCGGTCATGTTTACAGCATTGCACTGCATAGAAATAGTTCAATTTCATTTTATTTATACACTGCCAAAACATATATAAGCTATTTAATATAAGGTCAGGTCTTTATATGCACATACCAATACAGGAAAATTCTTCTCTGCAATTTCTGCCCTCACTTCTATACAACAAAGTTAATCTGCTATCTGGTGCGCATAGCAATAATAAATTAGATTTAAAACATTTATCATTAACATCTGCTTTTGCTCAAGTTACTGAGAATAATCCACAGACCTCACTAAGACGTGCAGAAAACAGTTGCCAGCAGTGAGGTGGTAGATTACTAAAGGTCAAGAGACTGTTTCATGCCAGTCAAGCGTGACATCTTTAAAACGATTCTTTTTTTAAATTTCTTTCTTTTTATTGCTGGTGGGTGGATTGAGGGTTAAAACTCAGAATAGAGTTGGGGGAACCTTTCAGAGAAGCCCAGGTTCCCTGAAACAGAAGTTTTAAAAATGGCTCCAAACACATTATTAATAAATGTAATATACTTGCATAGAATGAGGATAATTCTGAGTTTACAGTATAAATCTATAATCCTGAAATTCCTTCTTCAAAGTTCCCCCAAGCGTAATTTATGATTCATAATAGATCATGAATGCTCGATAAGGTACTTAGGATATTGCAGTAATTATAAATGATTATTAATCCCCATAAGTTATTGGTACTAGTAGTTCTACATGGTCATGAACACTGCCAGGATGCAGTGGATGTAGAAACATTTGGGGAAAATGGCTAAAATACTCCACAGTCAGGAGAAAACTGAACACCGTAGATCTGATTCACTATGAAGTAGTAATCTGGAAAGACAGAGACAACTGTGGAAAGAGCAGTACGATTGCAATGTAAAAAAAAAAAAAAAAACAATATAATGCCATCATTTAAAAAGTGCCTGGTTATAAAAAGAAACAAAGGTGTTTAATTAGCACCTTAATATGACATTGATTTTCCAAGTTGTAAGCAGCTGAAATTGGCTGCAGAGTGATTTGCATGTGTTCTCACTTTTACCCTAATTTAGGACATTTTCATTCTATTTTTAAAGGGTGTTAGCGGTGTGTTGTTAGGTATTCGATCTTTAACTTGAATGGTAGTTCAGTTATCGTTGCAAACACTGCTACAAATGTGGATCTTGTAAGGAGGAGGTTTTTTTTTTAGTATCAAGTTCAAGGAAATAGCAAGCAAGTTTTGGTATCGTTCAGATCATTATTTACATTTCCAGCCAGCCTGTGTGCACTCTGGCATGTCTTATCTAAATGATTATTTTGCTTCTTGGCTTTCACAGATCTATATAATCTTTATGCTCTTAAAAATACAGATGAACTACAAGATAACAAATTACACCTATTTCTTCTCATTCCAATCACGCTCATATTTTAAACCTTATCTGGTCGTAAAGAGTATTTTTGGCGATTAAAAACTAAACAGAGCAAATTTTATGTATATCTTTTCAGAAGGGAATAAAGTTATGGGGTCAAACCTGCCAATCAGGCGGGGCCTTTCTGTGTGGACTTTGTTCTCCCTGTGCCTGCACTGGTTTTCTCCAGGTGCTTTGGTTTCCTCCTACAGTCCAATGATATGCATGTTGGGTTAATTGACACTTCTCATTTGGCTGGCTAGTTGCGGATGAGTGTCCATTGTTGCCTGTCTGTTTGTGTTAGTCCCATTATGGACTGGTGATCTGCCCATGTGTACCCAGCCTCTCGACCATATGTCAGCTGGGATATGCTCTCACCCCACCACAGCCCTAGTTGGGTAAGCATTAAAACAATGGATGAAAAGAAAGGAGGTGATATTAATCACTGAAGTTGTCCAAGTGACTGATAAACATTTATTTTCCCCTGCATTCATCCAGTAAATTTCCATTTTTGTGTTAGATTGTTTTACATGTCCTGAATTTATATTGTGAGAAACTAAAGATGCCCTTAGATGCAGTGTGTGCTTTGAAACAAGCGTGCGACCCAAACACTCCACATTCCAAATCAAATGGATAAAAAGCCCATAAAAGACTTTTGTATATAGCTTCCCTGCAGGGACTCCACTGAAATGCCATTTAGAAATACTTTTAGGGATAAGATAAAATGTTTTGTAAATGCAGCTCAGACTCAGAAAGCAATTTCACAAAGGCATGCAGAGTTGGATCACACCAAGAGCAGAGATCCGTCCGCAATTGACACTCACCTCCAAACCAAAGCTTTTTATTGTCTAGCGATATTCAGAATAGGTAAATTTGCTCTTTTGTCATCATCCTGCCATCTCAAAGGATATATGCCAAGTTTTCTCATTTCTTTTGTGTACGCATTTAAGCGAGGAGACAGACACTGACCACTCTCTCTTTCCGTCTCTCCCCTTTTTCAGCCATAAAGCTCTTTTTCCGTTCAAGTGCAAAACAACACTGAACACTTACGGTGGAAATACTTTTGGCATCACATTTGGCTCTTTTACTCTGCTCCATTTGATCTCGAGCTTGTACTATTCTGTGCTAGATATTCTCCTCTGAAGAAAGCTCCATAAAGTGGGCTTTAATAATTCATGACTCCAGATTTAGATTTGTGCTCCACTGCTCAGAAACTGAAATTTCTCCACTGTGTTACTTTGCAGAAGAGCTGTGAATCAGCTTTTTTTCCTTCTTCTTCTTTAAGTCTGAGATACAGTTCAACAACTTTTTCCTGGGAATGATATATTGTTGATCATCTAATATACTACTCTGTTGTAAAAGCAAAAGAGCAAACTTTGAATGATGATTTATATCCAGAATGTGTTCTGTGCTTCTTTCCATTATTAGCTTGAGAACATTTTACACAAGTCTATTTATTCTGGAAATGACTTCCTATCAGAAACCAGATAAAGTCTAGATATAGGTTTAATCAAGGTCCGGAGGCACCACAAAGAACAGTTTCTCTCTGAACACAAAATACATTAT
>JAVDPK010000068.1:813522-828203 GCA_034780415.1 Cichlasoma orientale
AGATGCGATTAAGCCGAATTCACTGTTAATACTTCTTTCATACACGCCACTGAAATCGATGACAGCCGTCAGTGAATCGTTAGACACTTAAAAAAGAAAAGCTTTAAACGTGAGGTCTGCGCTGATGATCAGCGATCTTTTTTCTGTTAACTTTATCGCCTTTATAGAGGTTTGTTATGAACACATCAAATATCATCGTATATTCTTACAGTAAGAGTCAAATCTTATCTGAAAATATGACTATCATGTTTTTATGTTCGTATTTAAGGAAGAAACTGCTGGTTATTCAGAGTAGAATAATCCCGAGTTAAACTATTAGCAGTCCTGCAAAATCTGACATGATCTGATACCAAGTAAATGCAGTAATACCAAACCTCCTAAAATAACTTTAATATAGGTTAATATAATTTAATATAGGTTAATATAATTTAATATAGGTTAATATAATTTAATATAGGTTATAGGTAGCTCATAGTTGATGTTGAACCCACCATATCTGTTCAATGAGCCTCTGTATTGGAGGATGTCACTGGGTACAAGCAGGTTTGACCTCAGTGAGGATATAATAAGGGGCTGACTCGACTGTCTATGATCTCAACAGGCTGCTCCGGTCAGAACCGATGGCTCAGTCTAAAATTAATCCACTGTCCACCAGGTAGTTGTTGTCCACTTGTTTATTTAACAACAATCTTAATCCAAGAATATACAGCCATACAGTGATTGTGGAGAGTGAGGAGTCAGATGGAGTGAGATGTGTGTGATAGAGTAGGATGTGTGAGATGGAGTGTTTTAGTCTCATGGATGCACTCCACTAACCCAGCATGAAGGGAAGGGAGGAAAAAAGTCCACACAGGGAATAAACATCCACAGATCATCCCCACAAACAGCACCAACCAAATTCCTCACACATTCACCCAATGAGGACACAGATTCCGAGTCTTCTGATTGGTGCAAGGGAATGGGCCGATTTGAGGCCGGTTGACGGTTATACCGACCTTCTGTAATCCGGAACATGTACTGGACCACGGCTGACTGGATGTTCTTTTATTTATTTATTTATTTTTTTTATTTTTTTTATTTTTTTTAAAAGTCTAGATATAGGTTTAATCAAGGTCCGGAGGCACCACAAAGAACAGTTTCTCTCTGAACACAAAATACATTATGGTATAGAATACATTAAGAATGTTATCTTCACCATGTATGATAGACTATTTCATGCCAATATGTTAGTGCTAAACAGGCACGGATAAAGAACTTTATCAGCATAAAGGAGCACCATCATCCATCAGTCACCTAAATACTTTGGGCTGCATTATTTTGTGCACTAGCTATTCCAAGACACACAGTTAATATTTGTTTGTCCACTCTATATTGTAACATTAATCAAATGACAGTGTTTGTTGTAATGAATGCACTAACTAGCTGTTAGGTGGGTATGGTTTCTCTATCTGGCCTAGTTGCATTTTAATGAAATGAACATGATTGAGGAATATGCACCAGTCAGTTTTCCATTTCTGGTGCTAATGCAATGTAAATGGAGCAAAATAATCTGCAGTGAGTAATGTCTGTTTACGTATGCATCATGCATTCTGTGTTTGGTTTCCCTTGCATGCAAAGTATTACCTAGGTAATTGATTTTGCAAGGTTCATTAGGCACAATTTGTATATCAGATGGGCTGGAAAAGAGAGTTGTTGATTAGTTAGATCTTGCTTTCGGAAATTGCTTTTTTTCACATTCTTATCTCTGTTGCAACCCTAATGGCGCCATACTTTAGCGGTTTTTCAGCATTAATAAAGTAACACTGGTGAATCTCAACAACTTGTTTTGTATTCAAACATGCGTAGGCTTTTTTTTTTTTTTTGTTCTGTCTATGGGGTCATAAACAGATGCGATAAAGCTCTAATTTATCAAAGGTAAAAATATGTTCAGACTCATAAACACACACATACACGCACACACATACAATGCTAAGGTGCAAAATGGCATTACAGATTCTAAATTCTTACTATTTATCCTCCACTGTCACCCATTTCCCAGCTATTCCTCTTTGCTTTTTTTTTTTATTTAAACATTCAGCTATATCTATTATTTTCATCGTAATCATAAACAAGCTTCAGATGTACATACAGAATGTCAGAATGAATGTTGCAGGAAATCAGAGGTGACCTGTGAGGTCAGTGACCTCCTGCGCATTGGTTCAGTGCACTAGTTTAGTGGCGCTTCCCCCAGAGATGAAGAGTGAAACGAAAAGAATAATTCAAGGCCAACATATTTGTACAGGAAAAAATATTTTTCAAACACTTAAAGAAGCATGCGCTTGAACAGCAGACAGATAAGTAATATGAGACATCCTTGATAAGACAGTACTTTCCTGTAATCACTTCAGACCTTAACCATTGCTTCAAGAAGGAAACCGTGGATCATTGTTATGGGGCTCAGCATCTCAAAATGCTGGAGCTACTGATGCTTTCTTCACATGATTTATCACGATTTTGATAGTATGATACTTGGGGGCTACCAGTGATGATTATGTGCACTATTTTAAGTAGTAGTTGGCAGTGTCTGGCTTTTGTTTTTAGCTGTAAAAAAGTTCCCCATCCAAGGTGCTCCTTCAACCTCTGCATAGTGCATTGCTGGTGTTTTGCAGAACCAGAAGTGCTTCACATACCTGATACTTTACCCTTTTCACTTAAACAGACAAAAATATATTTCACAGACTGGAAGTAGTTGAAGTTTAAAGACCTTGCTTTGAAGCTTCACACATTTTCTAAAGATTGCACAACACCATAATGGTTCTGCGTAGAGCCACTAACAGTGTAGCAAATCTGACTAAAATGCTTCTGTTCAGCTTTAGAAGGTTTCTACTGTTTGGCAAACTGAAAAAAAAAAAAAATCTGTTTCCAGAAACACACAGAGTCCTTTTTTTTGTGAGAATTCAGTTTCTTAGTTTCATTCTGGGCATCTTAATGACTTATCTCTATGGTGCTTTAGTACTTGCAAGCTCAATTTGCTGGCTCATGAGCCAGCTTGCCAACATAATGTTCTTTCTCCTCCACTTATTAATAATAACCCTGACTTTCTGTCCCTATGAGCCACTACTCATGATGTTTTATTTTGTACAACATGACAGACTCCTCAATTGAATCCCGTCTGTTTAGAGCTACATGGAAAATAAATGCATTAAAATACTTCAGTGTGTCATAGCTGTTTCATAAAACAGATCCTAATGGTGGCAATTGTACTGCTCTTTCATATATACTGTATATATATACAGCACCAGTCAAAGGTTTGGACACACTTACCCATTCATATGAATGGGTACTTGTTCATCATCTCATAGAAATCTATGAGATGATGATCCTGCTCACTTGATGGCCTGAAGACTTTTTTAACTGGTTTATTTAAAATCATGGTCCCCATCCAGTGTTAAATACATCAGAGTACCTTTTTGGACAGGCCTACCTTATGACTGATGAGTCATTACCGTACGAAAGTGCAGTATCCATCACGTTTCTCAGTCAGTTCCACCCCAAGCTCATTATGTCCAGTAACAATGAGTCTTCAGAACTGAAATCTGCAATTGAATTGATAAAGTCTACAGTCAATAAAAGCAGAGTTCCAATCCTCCTCCGGCATTAACATCAGCACAAACACTGTGCACTGGGAGCTTCATGACAGGCTTGCATGGGTCCTGTAGGTGTAATGTGTAAGCGGCTCCGTACTTTTGTCCATATTGTGTATAATTCCTTTTATTTGAGAAATAAGGTTTGTGAACCTATTCATACCATTAGCCACAAACGTAATTCATATTTTTGCCCATTTAACATTCTGGAACATGAAACCAAAATCACACCCTCAGCCAAAACTGTTCTGTTTAGAACTACAGTGCCTCTTTTTCTGCATTGTCTCATGTGTTCAGTGGAGGAGGGAACATTAAAACCTATATCCTTCTTTGATGATTTTCCTGCTTTCAAATAAGTTGAAGGATTACATACTCCTCTGGGAGCTGAGACAATTTTTCACAACCTCGGGCCCCTACAATCCACTCAAAACACTTTGGAAAATGGTGAAAATATGTTGTCATCTTGGAAAAATAAGGCTGCCGTTCTTAGCTCACACATTGGTGAAAAAGGGATTTTTACCTGTCAGCAGCTACATATGATCTGTTTTTTATTGCAAGGACAGTCCCTGTGACACAAACAGTATTATTTGCTCCCAGGTAGGTGGAATTTGTTCTCTATACCACATATAAACATTCATTTCACAGATTTATATATATACACAACTATGTGTTGTAAGTCAGCCAATTCTCAAGGGTAAGGTATGTTACATTCTATTGAAAGAGGTGCATTACAGCTGTGTATTGAAAAAATATCATATTACAAGCCATGTTTCCCGAGATTGGATGATGAAGTCTTTACCCACAGCCAGCCTGATTAGGACGGCACGTGAAATATGCAACTTGACTTCATTTTCCTCTGAGCTATTTTTGTCAGAGCCTCTTGTCCACTTAGCTGTGCAGGTTAATTGTCTCCTCGTTTCAGCGGCTGCATGTGATGCAACTTAAAAGGGACATGATTACAAATTCAAATGCTAATTTCCTCTGAGGCTCAAGAGGTGAAAATGCATGAAATACACATGCTGGTAGTAACTATTTATATGCAAGGTTATTAGAATAGGGAAACAAATTAACCAGCCTTCACTCTGGATTATGTTAACATGAAAAACTGCTGCAGTGGGACCTCTATCTACTGTACATCCAAATGCTTTAGTGAGGACAAGCATGGAGGAGAGGAAGTGGGGGTTTTTTTTGTTTTGTTTTGGGTTTTTTTTTTTTTTACATGGTGTGATGTAGTACAGTATACTGAGATCATGCCCCAGATCTCCAAGAGGAAACCCTTGAATCCATGGACACTGCAGTAATACATCACAGGGATCAGGGACACACCACAGCAGACTGCACATAGCTGGGTGCAGTGCAATTAAAATAATTGTCTTCATTTTGCTTGCAACAAGTGTGAAGATTCGCATTACCCCTGTGGCATCCTCTTCTCACTGTCTGTTGGCTAATATAAAGTAACGGTTGTACAGTTGATCTCCGCACTGCCTGTAGCATGACAGTAATTGGTAGGATGTACTGCAGTATTAGGGTGTGATTTGCTGTTAATGAGTAGTGTGTGCTAACTTAAATCGTTAGCAAGTATTTTTTTGCAATATAATACAGGTCATCCCGTTTATCCTGTTTGCTGACAAAATAGGAGAAAAGGGATCATCTGAGGGAGAGTGATTGATTGGCTGATTTGAATTCATTTCTTTTTTTTCTTTTTTTTTTTGAAAATACAAACCTGGGAGTCAATCATATGCATGTAGATGATGTTCATGTATGTCTTTATTGCAAGGTGACCTCACATTACTGTCAGTCTCTTATTTGATATTTGCACCAGTGCAGATTCCACATGCATCCATTGTGCGACATGCCACGCTGTTTTGAATTCAGCTTAAGCATTTCTTCGACCATAATAAACACGGGTCCAACAAAGATTGTTGATTGTTGTCCAAACTTTTGACCGGTACTGCATAGATATGAGTCATCACATGCAGAATAGTCCATAGGTTGAAGTCATATTTATATAATGTGGGTCTACAACAACTAGTGAACATGGAGGAACTTGCACAGCTTTACTGTGACTACAGCTCACCCACTGATGTGTGGCAGTGTGGCTAACTGCAGAAAACAAAATACAGGAAGAGGCAGAAGAGTTCATCCTCTGTTGCACAGCAAGAAAGAGCATTTAGTGTGAGGTTCATGCAAATGTGTAGCCAAATATCCAAAGTCCACTGAGTACCTGCACCATTTTGTCGTTGTACTATACTACTGTGCAAAGTACTTCTTTTTGTGTCCACGGTGCATGCGTCTTTAGTATTATATAGTAGCCTACATGTTTTTGTTCTTTGTCCTGTGATGCTCTTTTTTGTTATTTACTGTAGCTGAACTATATTGTACTGTATGGAATGATCATTTCAGGGACACTCCACCTTAGCCTGCGTATAGGTAAATGGTCTTTTGCTTTACAAAGCGAAATGCAACACTCTGTGCTCCTAAAAGGAGCTTGTGGTTATTTAGTGGTACAAAAATGTAAAGATCTTGGGTTTTATTCTCTGTTTTTTAGTCCCTGTTATATTGATTGGTTTTGTTGTGTTTCTAGTTTCTCCTCCTGTGTACACAGTCTGTTTCATGCATTAGTGTTACTCTTGTTCACTGTCTTTTGTTACTTCCTCTTTTACTTTGAACTGTCTTGTTCTTGTTTTATTTTCTGTTCTTTTCCCTCCTTCTGTTCTTGTCCGCCGAGCCGTTGTTAGTTTCACCTGTGTTTCATTGCTTTCACCTGTGTCTGCTTCCCACCCTTGTATGTATATATACCAGATTTTCATTTCCCAAATTTCACATTTTTTAAACCTCTTCTTCCACCTGAGGTGAAAGCAAAGGAAACGAGGAGGAGACGTGAGGGCAGATGAGTTGAGGAAACGGGCATATAACAAAATGAGATATCCTCACCTTGTAGTCTCATTTTAAAATGATGTCACTTAAATATGACGTTTCAGACAGCTGCATCATAAATTGTTTTGTTATAGCCCACCTACTGATGTATTTGATGATCTTCAGTGTAACAGTGCTCGTGACATATTTTATGTCCAGGGCTCTTTTTTTTAATTGAGTTCACAACATGGTGAGTTGTGATAAAAAAAAATCGCACACACAGCAACAGTGAAGGGCAGAAAGTTTGATCATCTTAAATAACTGAAAGAAATTATGAATACAAAGGACTGGCTGTGTGAAGAGTCCTCCGTCCATGGTATACAGAACTGTTCAAAGGTCTTCAGCATTTTCTTTAGGTGCAGCAATTTTTTGACACGTGCAAACATGCGTGCAAAATACAGTAAATAAGGCAAAAAAAGAGTTTTTACAGTTCTAATGCACTTGAAAGTCAGTATTTGGTATGGCCACCTTTCTTCTTTAGCACAGCCCGAACTCTCGTAGACAAACTTTCTTGTAGTTTCTCTAAGCAGTTTTCAGGAATCTTCATTTTCCAGGCTTCTTGAAGGACATTCAAAGCTCTTCTTTGGATGTTTGCTGCCATTTGTTCTGTTCTCTGTCAAGATGATCCAAAATTGATTCAGTAATGTTGAGGTCTGGGCTCTGGAGAGGCCAACCCATGACTGATAGATAGTGTTCCATTGTGTGTTTTTCTAAGTGTACTTTTACTGCATTGGCAGGGTGTTTGGGATCATTATCGTGCTGAAAAATGAAGCTGGTACCAATTGGATGCTTTCCAGACGGTATTGCACGGTGGACCTGACCTCCTCTGTACATATTGATGATGATTGGAACCAAATATTTGCCACTGAGTTTCAACCCAGTTCTTGTGTAATTTGACATACTTCAGTCTTTCTCTCCATTTCTCTTCCTTAAGAATGGCTTCCTGACAGCCATCCTTCCACCGAGACCATTTCTGACGAGGCTTCGGCGAACAGCTTCAGATCAGCTGAAGGGTCGGATTCATCTCTCAGGTTTTCTGTCATGTCTTTGCTGGATTTTTTCCCTCTTTCTTAAAGACATGACTTTCACATACTGTTGAGCTGCTGTAGATAGTTTTTATTTTAGGCCTGCCACTTCTTCTTTTGTCCTCCACTTGTCTATTCCCTTCCATTTTTTTTTAAGGACACTGCAAACCATACCTCATTTTTCAGTAATTAGCTCTTTGGAAATCACTCAGTTGGTACAAAAATACTGTTTTATGCCTCTCAAACAGTGCTATCTTTGGCACTTTTGACAACTTTGGCAGGGTGGAGGACAGAGGAGATGAGGAGGCACAAATTAGTGAGGAGAAAAGCCTATAAATCTGTCTTCCAATTGGCTTATGATTTGCTCCTGTGTTCCCCCCGGTATTCTTCCTGCTCCTTGTTCTTGGTTTGGACTACTTCTTACAGACAAATAAAATGCATCTTTTGTTTTTTGTTGTTGTTGTTTTTTTGTTTTTTGTTTTTTTTTAAATATACTTTATCTGTCCTACATTTGAGTCCACTCCCCTGATTCTCCTGACACAGAAAAATTCATCTGAACACATGATTTAAAAGTTCTGGATGAGTTACAGCCTTTTCCAGATTGAATATCATGGTTTGCTCTGTGTATGAGCTGTTTTGGGAAATGTATCTTCAGCGCTGACAACTTCAAAATTGTTTAGAGAAATGTGTCAAAGCAAGTGAGGAAAAACTATGAGAGACTCATGGCACACAGTTAACCTTACTGCCTATGCCGTGCAAAAATCCTTTGTTTGATATGTTTAATATAAATGAAATGTATTCCCTGTAAAAGATGTTAACATGTTGACTATTTGAAATTAATTACTGCCATTCCTGATTTGCCTTTTCATCTAAAGTACTGTAACTCTGTAGTCTAGTGTGGTTCACTCAACAGCTTTTACTGAATCTCATGCATTTTAATAGTTTCTTAGAATGTTGTTTGAAATTCCCCTAAATAGGCCTCCTGCCCTTAGCTGTGAAGTATATCAGCTAAGGTAAAATGCTTGTTCAATACACAAGTGAGGTAGCTTTAGACAAGTGTGTGTATTTTTACTTTTCATGAGCTTCTGTACCTTTTGTTCCTTTTACACTTACCAGGGTCAGTATGCAACCTGTAAATAGGTCAAAAATTCCCCTGATAAAATCAATTGGTTGTTCACCTACATGCAACCAAAGCCTGCTTAAATCCGATTGGTCAGTAGAATTGGTCAGTAAATGGAAAACAAGAAAGCTTCCCGCTCCAAAAATTGTCACTTGCCTATAGACTGTGCATGTTAATATGTTTCAATCAGTTTACAGTGATTATGTGCATTAACCTATCACTGCCATTAGAATAAAGCAAATCTTTTTTTGTTGTTTTTAGAATTTTTTTATGAAGAAGATAGTCAAGAGTGTAAGGATTTTCTGAAGTACACTACAGCTAAGGTTTGACATCTTTTGTTCCAATAGTACAAAGTTACACATTGCTTATGTAGGAGATTTACTGCAAGAGACTAGACTGGATTCACCTTCATCGTTTGGACTGTAATTTGTTGAAAGACCGTGATACTGCGATACAGAAAAGACAATACATAAAACACAATCTGTTACAGCACTGCATTGCACAAAGCAAAAAAAAAAAAAATACATCACAGTAGATGCCTGTAGCGCATCGATGCAAAGCAGCTCTGCACAATTCATTGCAAGATATCAGCTCTTATGTGTATGTGAATCTGTAGACTAACAGACGGGAACATCGGGAGGTGTATGAAGACTGCAGTATAAATCACCACACAGCTCTGCATGTTCTGCCTGAGGGGCGTCTCCAATATTTTCGTTTAAAAATTTCTATTTTTTTTCCTTTGTTTTATGCAGTGCTGTAAAGCATCACATCTTTTTCTTTGCTGTAAAGCAAGGACACGATCACGTCACAAGATGTTTACAAAAAAGGTCTAATAGAAATATTAAGAAAATATGTTTGACATATTAATAGAGCCATATTGCACATTATGACTTATACAGTGCAGTGGTGTTGTACGGGGCAAAGACTATTCAACAAAGGACCAATATAATACATCCTGAACAACACGACATAAGCAACAGATAAAGTAGGAAACAGCAGACCGTCGCAGAACCATTTGCATGAATGTGCCAAAGCATTTGCAATTTGTTCACAAGAATGACAAATTACTGTTATGATGCGCACAACTGACTTGATTATGTGGAGTCTGAGCAAGATGTTTTATGAATTTCAATTGTGATCTAAGAACCAACGAGTTTGAGAAGTGTAACAATTTGATGCCGTGTTAATGGCAGCAGTACACAACATTAACACCAAATTAACATAATAGTTTGTGTAGAACATTATTTTGAGTTTACATTTCTTTAAAGTGTATGTCCAGCGCCATCACTAATTCCAACATCTCTAAGTTCTTATATTAACTTGGAATTTACAGCATTTCATCCTCAGTGAGCTCGCTAAGAGCACATAGTGAAACCCTTGCAAAGTTGACTATCAACCAACTGCCAACCCAGTAAACTGAAGCAATAGGAAAGTGTGGAGAGGCTAAGGCCACTATCCTGCTGCGGGCAAGAGCAAACAGACTGAAACTTTGACCCTGAAGTAAACAATACTGTAAAATACATTCTATTGTGTTTTTTTCTCTTTCCTTTTAAACAAATCTATATGAAATATTGATTGAACAATTGTGCAGCCTAAGCTAATTTATAGGTCAGGTCATTTTGCTGCACTAATGAAAGAGGTTAACTTCCAGTGATGTAATCAGGGTTAATGTAGCTTGATACCAAATATGACTCCTCTTTCTCCCCGTAAAGAGACGAGTCACTGCAAATCATTACAAAGTTGTTCTGAGAGATTGCCTTTATCCTATCATGAAACATTTGCATGCTGCTAGGAGCGGTCTCTTTATCCATAGGGAACAAAGAGGTCACTGAATGGCTTGGTGATTATGAAAATAATCTGAATAAACTGCTATGGACTTAACAGTTACCCAATCGTACCCTAGTTGAAGACCTATGGGAGAGTTTGGATGCGTTACACTCCACTATGATCATCAACACCAACACCAAAAGAGAGAATAGCTTTTATAGGAGTTGCAGCCAGCCTGCATAGCTCACCCTGCAGAACAGAGTCCCATGCATCATGGTGGGTTGCAGTTACAGTCATATCTGTCTCACTGTCACTATGAAATAAATATAAAATGTCCAAAAATGGTTTGAAAGAATGGCGTTTCTTTCCTCAAGTAGCATTTAAGAGAATGAAAGGACCACTTTTCTGATAGCCTTATTAAGTCACCTGATGTTTCATTTGTCACCATTCATAGTAACAGGAAGGAACAAGCAGATTGAAAAAACTGACTAATACAAGGTTTCATCCATGCACTGTACCAATTACCAATAATTTGTAAAGACTGGTGCCCATAAAAGTATGGTATGGTAATGGTATTCAAATAAGTAAAATGGAAATAGAAGGAAATGAGTGAGTGACCTAGTAAACTGTAACTTGTGATGATTAACGTGTCAGAGACACAATCTCTCACTCTTCTTCTTTGTTTCATTTTCTTTTTCTGCTTCTCCCTCCCCTTGTTGTTTTTCTCTGGATCTCTTCTCTCACACACACAAGCACACACACACAAACAGTACATACTCACTGCCTTGTGCTGACAACCATACATATGCACAAACACAGTGCCCCACTGAACCCTTTGCAGGAAATTTAATGGTCTCATGAACAAGAGCCGGGGTCATGCTCGGGTCACAGCCAATTTATTTTACCAACGCACAGTAAGGGGGCTGTGCATGAAGTGCATCTTTACATTAATTGGAGGTTCTAATTGATTAGCTGGTTTATTTATATAGAATAGGTTGTGGTGTTGCTCTAAAAAGTCAGGATATAATCATTTGTTTCAACACTGTAGTCATGGATGGATGGATGGATGGATGGATGGATGGATGGATGATAGATAGATAGATAGATAGATAGATAGATAGATAGATAGATAGATAGATAGATAGATAGATAGATAGATAGNNNNTAGATAGATAGATAGATAGATAGATAGATAGATAGATAGATAGATAGATAGATAGATAGATAGATAGATAGAATTTAGGTTGCATCTTTATTTGATTTCCTCCAATCTGAAGTGAGCTGTTTCAGTTACATAGTGCAAATTATCAGTCTCCACAGCAGCATTGTTCTGGCATTCTGTCTGCCTTTAACTCTTTTCTCAGTTGACAAGAAGCTTCTTTGTTTATTCCTCTGGTATCTTTTTAGTTGGCATGCTTAGTCTGCAAGCCAATCTTATCTGGGCTTGGACAAGAGCCAGCTGCAGATAGTTGTAAGGAATGGAATTGCATTAATTAAGTTCCGGTAACCTAATATGATGAAATGCAATCTGGTAAAATCAACCACTGGCATTTCTAGCATGTGGTTGAGACTTAGGCTGCTGCATATTCCATAAAAGCATTCAGGGACTCATCCCTGTTTGAAAGAGTGGAGGCCTTTGTGGCTCTGTGGTGCCACAGACTAACCACAAGGCAGCCTTCGCTTATGTCCTGGGCTTTATAATGACTTCTCATGTCTACTCACAGTTCTAAATGCATTCCCATCTGTGAAATGCCAAACAAATTAAATCTAACGCAAGCCGATTGGATTCAGTCATACTCCTCATTATGGCCATTAGAAGCCAATGAGGTATTGCAAATATTTTATTGCCAAATTTAATGAAGCTGCAGTTCTCCATTTGGATTTCTGGGATATTTGCATATGCCAGCTCCACGCGGCTGACTCTGATGAAGCTATTCAACAGACCTTATTCCACTTGTATGGTATGTGCCTGATGTATGCAAGGAACCTCAATTCCTGCAGTGCACACAGATCAAAAGTGTATATTAGATTACAGCCTCCATGTACAGGTCAGCTGGGATGATTATCAGTATGTGCAAAAGTGTTCGGCTGAAGGCCTATGGAGGAGTGGTTAGGGTAAATCTATGCAGGTTCACAGGTTTCTACCCCAAAGGCCAGATTTCACCATGCCTAATTGAGTTGCAGATGTAATACATATTTATGTGCTGAGAAGCTTTGTGAGATGCATTTCCAAATGGCCTTAAAACTCCCTGAATCATTTTGTTTTTGTGCAATATGCTGTTTATGTGCCTCTTTCTGAACACTGGAAAATAATGTGTACTAACACTGAATTGGTAATTAATCATTGCTGCGTTTAGCCAGTCTTTTGGTAAAGGGAATAGTGTTTACTTAAACAATGGCAACAGCACAGTGGCCAGTTAGCCCAGCTGTGATGCTACACAAGTGCCATCTAGTGGAACACCTAGAGGATTTTACTGTTGCCAGGGAAGACAGACATTCTGGTTAGTTAGTATCAGTGCACTGTGGTTAGTTAGCATCAAAGCCAACTGGGAAATTTTTAATGCAAAAAGTGCACTAATAGCACAAATCCTCTTAAGTAAGTAGATATTAAAAGACGTTTCTGGTCTAAAAATGAAGTATTAGTATGGAAAGTATTAGTACAGCTCATAATATATTGTAATACATTACATTATATATTATAAATAATTATTATAATATATTAAAATACAACTCATTAAAAATGTCTAAATGGCAGCTTAAAAACATGAACATATTCTAATATGGAGTTCTAAAGATTTTGCAGACTGCCAGTACCATTTATTTTCTCCCTTTTTCATACTTTTACTATATACAAGACAAGAGCGCCACCGTGTGGTCAGCTGGAGGTGTAGCACAAATACAAGAGCGCCGCAAGATCTGATTTATTGTACAAACCGAGATCACTTCCTGAATATTTATCGAGCAAACGTGTGCAGATGCATTTTAATTTGTGAACAACAGTAATGGGACAATTTGAAATTTATACTCAGTATGTTTTTCACAAATATAGTCATCAGTCAATTAGGAGGATAAACAAAGCCAGATGTTGCTGAAGCAATATAGCACACGGTGCTGTATAATGTTTTTCTTTGTTTGGAGCTGTGAAACAAGTGCAGGCTGAATGGATTTAGTGGAAGCATTCAGGTGGATAATTCACTTTAAACTGTATGAAGAGAACAGAGTATGTGGATTATTTTCGCCTAAAACATATCCACCCATCATTTATTTGTTTGTCATTTATTCCCTGTTGAGGTATTTTCCCTCTGGAGAATACTTTCACCGGGCTTGCCGCTACCGACAAAACTTTTTCTGGTATTACAGTTTTGTATCAAATAAACTCTTTCCAGAAATATGTGTTGTTCAGAGTGAAACCAGTGTAGTAAATCAAATATGTGACAGCACCTTCCCTTAAGCACAGCAATGTAACACGAGTAGAGAAATATTTGAGTTGCTTGGCTGTGCTGCGGTTTTGACATCATCTACCAGAGGGATGCTGTGCTGGAGTGGCTTTCCTGTCCCTCAGGTAAGCTGTAAATCATCTTTTGTTTGCTGAGAAAGCTGCCATTACTCTGAATTGTGTCAAATCTAACTGCAACAGTTAGTTGCCCTATGTCCAATGTATTGGTTTCTCAGTGAACGTGAACAACTATTGCATTCCTTCTCATCAAAAATCACTGGCTAAGTGCCTCAAGCAAGGCATTTATAAGAGCGTCTCCTTGGTTAATGGTAGAATATGGTGGTTATATGGAGTCAGCGTAACTGTCAGGTCTAATAGAAAAAAAAATATATATATACAAAGTGTGTTGCAAGTATAAGTTTCCTTGGGTTTAAAAAAAAAAAAAGCATCACATTTGAGAAATGTGAGGAAGGAAGCACACACACAGCAGGGAATCTGGAGCCCTGGTGGCATGCAGAGTATACACCCTTGCTTGAAGAATGGCAGTCACAGCATATAGTGTCAATTCCCACCTAAAACTGAATCCACAGCAGCACAGATGCAATTAATATTTTCCTATTTATGCATTCTGTGTGAAAATGTACTATTTTATCCCTGTCACCTATGCAAAAGGATTCTTTGGATTTGTGCTGAACATTTAAAACCATCAAAAAGGAAACACACACACACACACACACACACACACACACACACACACACATATATATATATATATATATATATATATATATATA
>JAVDPK010000068.1:830566-840932 GCA_034780415.1 Cichlasoma orientale
AGTAAAGTATGAATAGCTTGTTTTTTTTATTTGTTTTAGGATGCACACATCATGTGTCCAACATCAGTACTTCTAGCATTTGATTAATGTGTAAAGACATAATTATCTCTCATCCACCTTTTTGTATACAGTACTGTTATTGTTTGACTAAAAATTTTACTAAAATTAAAGTTAAATTATTTAAGGACTCAAAAAGGCCTTCAGTTTTAGTCTTTATCATAGTAAATGAGAGGAATCTGATAGTATGTAAATTTGGATTATTCATTTAATTCATAGGGATGTTACTGCAAGTACGTTGGGGTGAAAACAACAAGGCAGAGGTGAAAGGTTAACAGGTGAGGGGAAGCCACGCCCAGTCTGGAGAAAATGGCCAATATGTGATGTTCGCTCAGAACAATAGCCATCAGAAGTTTAAAAAAAAAACTGTCCACAGCTAACAGATTCACAGTGAATGTTTTGATAGATGTACCTGTCGTGGAGACGTGCACCGTGAAGATGTTTTCAAGATGATAATGATGCTAGTAGCCTGAAGTTCAAGGCACCAAGGTACGACCGCTAATAGCGCCACCTGCTTTAACGTTACCTACTGGCAGCTTGTCATGACAGTTTTGACAGTTTGTAGTTTTTAAAGTTTATATTTGATTTTAACCGAATGACTTAAAAATACTTTAAATGACTAAAGTTTTTCCGTCGTCCGTCTAACGTTATAATATTAGGCTGAATTGCATATGTATGATAATATTGTGGCAGCCAATGGGAGGTGCCACCGGAGCAGAGGCTCATGGGACTGTTTGTGTTGATGTTTAGGTGTTCTAGTTATTAATGGGTTCAGTTAGTCAGTGATGTTGTGTTGCACTCACTGTTGTTTCTGGACACTTGTACGACCCATAAGGGACCAACTCAGCGTTCCCGTGCTCCACTGCAAGAGTACTTGGTGGGGGCCCCAATGGAGGGGGTAGGAGTGGACGTTCTAGGACCCTTCCCCATCACTGACTCCGGCAATTGGTACATACTTGTGGCCATGGATTATTTCACAAAGTGGCCTGAGGCGTATGCAGTACCGGACTACAGTGCAACTACGACCGCGGAAAAGCTGGTGGAAGAGATGTTCTCTCACTTTGGGGTCCCAGCCGAACTCCACAGTGATCAAGGGCGGAACTTTTTTTTTAGTGATGGTTGAGTAGCCAGTGTGCGGTTGAGCGATTCAACCGCACACTGGCTACTCAACTCGCCATCCTCACCAGTCAACACCAGTGCAACTGGGACCAACATCTGCCCCTGGTCCTTTGGTCTTACCAAACTGCTGTCCAAGAGTCCAGCCAGTGCACACCTGCTGCCCTCATGTTTGGGCGGGAGCTCCGTACACCAGTAGACTTGGTGTTTGGAACCCCACCTGAACCGGAGATTGTTGGAGGGAATGAAATGGACTACCTTTGGAGGCTGAGGGAACGTCTACAGGTGGCCCATGACTACACTCGCCAAGCCCAGGCAGAAGCTGGAGTGTGGCAGAAGAGGGCCTATGATTTCAGGTGCAGGGGGAGGGCTTTTGTGCCAGGGGATAAAGTCTGGGTGTATTGCCCGGTCCGCAGGAAGGGTGTGTCCCCCAAGCTTTGTAGTCACTGGCAAGGGCCTGCTGACGTTGTGACACGGCTGTCAGATGTGGTGTATTGGGTGCGCATGCCCGGCCGGGGGTGCATGGTGTTGTTGCACCAGGACAGACTCTCACCATATCGGCCCCTTGCCTCACCGACCCTTGGAGAAGGGGGTACTGGTGGTACCCCATGTTCCAACCGGGACGATGCCACCTCTGCTGGTATCAGGCAGCCTGCTCGCCTAAGATGGGTCCCGGGACACTTGAGAGACTTTGTGTTGGGGGAAGGGGTTGTCGGGGATGACTAACCCCTTCTGGTGGGGGCTATGTGGCAGCCAATGGGAGGTGCCACCGGAGCAGAGGCTCATGGGACTGTTTGTGTTGATGTTTAGGTGTTCTAGTTATTAATGGGTTCAGTTAGTCAGTGAATTTGTGTTGCTGTCACTGTTGTTTCTGGTTTGTGATGTCAGTTATACATTGTTATTGAGGGTGGCCACCATGACCGAGATGGCTATGGCAGTTAATGACCTTGGGTTGTTTTTCCTGTGTGAGTGTTCTGGCTCTGTGTCAGTGAAGGTGCAGTTCCTGTGGTGCACCACTAGGTGTGCACAGGAATAGCAGAAAAGCTACAAAGCCTCTTTCTTCTTCTGGAGCTCACCACAATATCCACGCTGTTCAGCATGCAGTAGCACATACACATTTCTTTGAATAAGCGTTAACTTACATATGCAATTTCAGGTTCATAGTCATGGTGTTATACTCGGTAGTTGATTGGCGTAGCCTTCCTGTGACAGCTGAATAGAGCAGAGTCATAACTGGAGTTATTGTTCACACCTGTGTGTTTTCTGTTCCAACAAAGCAAAATGAATAGTCAAATTTGCTTAGAAAGGATCCTAAATGTGACCCTAAAAGTGACCCGGAAGTGTCTGCATGGCAGCCATAATAAAAGTCCAAAAATGACCTCCTACCTCTTTTTCCAAACCACTTTTATGTGACCTTGGTCAAAATCATCATGAGTTCAAGGAAGGACAGTGTACAAAAAAACAAAAAAAGAATTCATAAGGACTTAGGAAAAGAGAAACACTGTGCGCAGAGAATCCAACTACACTTACACCAGACTCCTGAGGCCTCAGTCACATGGCGACATCTGGTCACTAGGATAAATGTGTACTCTCCAGCTGCCTGGCGACTGATTGCTGGAGATTGCCAGCTGTTGCTGGGTGAAATCAGTCGCGAAGAGGGTGCGGTACCAAAAACTTCCTTGTGATTGCTTTGGTTGCTAGCATGCCTTAAAATTAACATTTGTGCCTAATTATTTAAACCAACATGTTTCAAATGGCACAGCTTTTACTTTGAAGGTGAATTGTGCCCGTTTTTGGCTGGTGTCACACTCTTCAGTTACTCAGTAGCAAGTGTTTACAGACACAAGTCAGTGTCTTCCATGAACTACACGTGACTACTAATGACCACATCTTACTTCACCCCCACATGTCCTTACTGTGTTGTTTTGTGCGGGTCATATAAACAAGAACCACCACTGAAAAAAAAATTTTATTACAAAGGTTGGAATTTTAAATGAAAGGGAACAAAGCTTATACAATTATTAAATAAATGTAACTTGCTTATTCCTTCTTGCTGGACAGATGATCCAGTGTAACTCCTGCCCTCCTCTATGCTAAGGCTTTCTGTGATCAAAGTAAAACTTCCTTCCACCCATCATCCATCAAGTGGATGGAGGTAGTGTGGTTGTGGCGTGGAATGTGGGGGAACCACACCCCAGGTCTAATTCTCTAAATACTAAGAAAAGGTGCTTCAAAGGTGGTTGTGAACTGTTAGCATTATGCTAAGCAGCAGGATAAGCAGCTAATCACAATGTGTCAAGACTATTTATTCCTATTGATTTAAAATCACAGCCTTGGCATGAAGTGATATACAGTAGTCACTGCTTTACACAAGACATTGTTTCACCACAGCAGACCCATGTCAGCAATATCCACCATGACAAGAAGCCTTGTATAATTGCTGTTCTCTGGGTTTCTAATAAATTCTCCTGCACACTTTCTTTGACCTCATCATCAAGGTCACGGTAAAGTGATTAGGAATTCAACTGTAACTGGGTGGATTTGGGTGTTGCTCCTGTCTCTCTATTCTACTCACATCACTATTATTGTTCTTCAGTGACTTTATAAAACATGTAACTATGTTCTTCACAGGTGTCTCTCACCTTGGCTCTTGGAGTTTGTGACACAGTAGGATATTAATCCCCTTCACAGTTTCCTTCCAACCCAGTGCCGCTCTTTGAGTCCTGTTATTTTGAGCATCAGCTGGATAATTTCTCTTGCATTGCCTGGCTTCCGCTATGGGCTCCGGAGATAAGGGAAACTTGTCTTCGCCAACTTGGACACTTACGAGTAGTAGGTGTTGTAGTTTTTGAAGACAGAAAGGAATCTTATGCATTAATGTCAGCGACTTGAAAAATACTTTTAAAAGTAATTCCATCTGCAGTCAGTTTTGATGTGCAGGTAATGAAGACCTGCCAGGAAGCATTCAAAAACAGTTTTCAGTGGTTACAAAGATATGCCATCATCCTGAAAGAGTGACAGTAAAGAAAGATTATAACATCCTCAAATCTTCCTTACTGATCTTTTCTTCCTTTTGTAGTATATTTTTTTAAAACCCATCATAGCAATTAAATGCTTTTTTATTCAGTTTTTGTCAGAGAAGATGAGGCAACTGCACTGCAATCTCCCTTTGGTTGTCACTCCCTCCTCATGGCAGTTTATTCTTCCTGATGCTTTTTAAGTGCTCTCCAAATATTCCTCATATGCCTGAGATGATATTGTTGGTGTGGTCTGCTTAGGTGAATGTGAATCAAAAGTGCAGTAAAGGACTTTTTAGCCTTTTGAAATGTATACAAGAGCCACCCAGTCTCCTCACTGTAGGGATTCGAGGGTTCAGGTGATTTCCTTTAATTTGTCGTGCTGTAATACATGCTGTTTATTTTTTTATTGTGTATTCCCTCAACACATTCACAGGTGTTTTGGTAGTAATGAAAATTAACTCGGTGCATGTCGTGCTTTAACACATTTTGATGTTGTAAGCTATGGATGCTTTATACATTCTAACACTTGTAGGCGTCTGCTCTGGCAATTATTTTAGTACACTTTACCCTGCCTTTTCTAAAGTAACATCCCACTTATTTTCTACAAAGCAACTACCTAAAGGTTCTCTGACAGTGTTAGCGCACAAACGAGTACAGAGAAAGAGGTAGTGTAGGAGGCAGGCAGAGGAGGTGGAACAGTAGAAAGGATCTTTTAAAGCAAGCTGAGCCGCCAACTGCTTCTGAACATCTTTTCTCTTATCTTAATAAGTAATGAGGCTGCCACAGGCTGACAATGAAGTATTTTGAAAATAGTTCTAATGTATGGCTTTGAAAGGAGTAGCTGGGCATTGATGTATGGCACAAACAGGCTTGAAAACAAGTGAAATATTAATGGGCTGTTTCCCAGGAGTTAATGTGGGATTTACCTGATTGCGTTGCTGCGAGATGGGGGCTGGGATGAAGGGGTTGGGGCGTCAGGACGAGTATATGACTGAGGGACAAGTGTGTGTTGTGCCAGTGACGTGGGTGTTCTCAGTCAGGTTTGCAAAATATAGCCACCAACCAGATATATTTACATTTTAATAAGTTACCCAAGGAAATATCACATCAAATAAATGAAAACAGAAATGTGACATTTACAAAATGAAGCCCTTACTGATTCTGTTGAAATAAAAAAGCGTCGGCTGTCTTTGTGTTCTCTCTGTTTTGAAAGGCAGTTCATTTTCAGTTTATTAATCATCACATCAACAACAAGAATAAACACAATCGTTCTCTTTTCCGGTTACACCACAAGGGTGCAGCAGCGTAAAAGGAAGAGCGCTCAGCAGGTCGTTAGATTATCTCATAATCCTGAAGCACAACTGCGAATTCGGAGGGGTTTTTTTTAGACATTTTAAGTGGTAATTTTCCACCGTGACAGACATGCCACAAAATAATTTCAAAACAAGAGGTAAATTCACAGTTTTCAGCGAGAAGTCAGCCTTTTATGTATTTTTAGGCCCCTTTATAACCTAATTCAAAATCTTTATTTTCTCCAGTCCTTTGAATTGGTATTACCAAGTGCACAAGAATAGATCCACAGTTGAGTTAGTGCGTTAGAAGAGTGAGCATACAGTAATAGTTTAAATGCTTTACCCTGGAGATGAGGCCTAAAACAACACTGACGCACAGAATTAAAAAGTTCCGTTTGAGAGCGGCAGTGGCATCCCAGAACACTTGGAAATGCCATTCAAGCACTGGAAAGGTCAATAGTTAGAATAACTTCAGTGAGAGGAAAAAGAAAACTTGGCGGTATTATCACAAATTGCTTCCAGATTCTTTCTCTTTCTCCAAGCAAATTATTACCAAAATTGGGTGCAGACACTGTCACAATTTTAGCAGAATCATGCATTGCAGTGCAGAATGAGGGGGCACTGTGCTGCATCTAAAACACAGCCCTCTTTCTGGTCACCGTCTTCCTGTATTCCTTGTGTGTGGAATCAGTGTACATCTGGGATTTTATTGCGCATGAGGTTAAGGAATAGTTTTTGATTGATGGAAAATTGCCCAATATTTCAAACAAATAGCCTTCCTCCTGTACTTGTCTGTGGTTCCTGCACGTGTTGCCTGGAGGAATCATGCTTTTGGCAGACGGCAGAAGCCGATTCAGTCCCTCAGATTACCATTTTGGTGATTCATCAACAGCAGTTGTGAATGTTCATTATTGTATTCAAATTTAGCTGTGTTGCAGTGGTTTCCATGGCGCTCATAATCTATGAGTCATAATCGTCTTGTAGATTTCTGGAAAGTTGGATGTTAGCTAAATCTTTCCCATAATTTTTTTTTTCTACCTAGATCTTAATGTCATCGTCGTGACCAGTATGTGGAATAGCATAATGCTTCATTCTTCAAAGTTTTTTTACACATTTCACAAAATCGTGTAGAGACAATTAGGTTTAGCTAATGTATATAAGCCTCAAACCAGCTTTTTTTTGGGAATCACCTGATCTTTCTAGTCTTTAAGTACAACAGTTTGGATATAATTTCAGCTATATTAAAGCCCTGAGCTCAGCTACATTTTCTTCCATAGCAAAACTGCTTCTGCTAAGCTCTAATCACTCCACAATCATAGTGCCATGTTATGATAAACTTTTGGGAAGACTACAACAATAAGACCCACACTGTAGAAAAAAGAGAACTCCTTTGATAGAGTGGAGGAGCCCCCTCTGCTGTAAATCACTGAGTGATTAGTGTCCTTGTTATGTTTCACAGTGTTTGTTACTTTGGGTATCAGCTCTCAAAACAGGGTTTATTTCTAAGGCTTAACTTCTCTGTTTAGAACCCAAAGTGCCTCAGCTACGTGATCGCTCTTTCACATTGTGACTGTGCTCTTTGTGACTGGAAGTGTAACACAGGGCGCTGGGTAAGCCCTCCCCAACAATAGTGCCACTGCTTTATGCTAGCCTCAAACAGAAGCACAGTTGCTGTGATTTTCTCATCTTACGTTAACCATCGCTCGATGCCCACAAAGAAAGCCTTTACCTCAAAAGTCAGCTCCAGTGTTACTTTTAATGCAGACGTAACGTTATGTTCATTTTATATTTGGAAACAAAATAGGCTCAATTATGTTTGACTTCTATTTCATTGGCCGAATCACGCTCCCTTAGTCACTGTAATATCCTGTCTGAAGGTCACATTTGCCACACTCCTCCTGAACAGAGCACCACTGCTGGTTGAAATGAAAAGCAAATATTAATATTCGCTGGTGTTACTCTGGAATGTAAAATGTGGGAGGCCCGGGGAAGTGTTATACATTCCCCATTTAATGACACATTTACTTTTCTCTTCTGTGTGGAGTTATTTTTTTCTAAATAACCGTATCATGCAACATATACATCGGTGTAAAAATGGAAGCTTTCAGGGTTGTGTGCTTGTTTTAAGAAGACAAAAATGTCCTCTTAATTCCAGCTGTAGGTGCAAACTTCGTATTGTGCGTTGGTGATACGGGAAGGGGGAATTGACGCACAACAAAATATAAGTCTAAAAAAGTATTTTAAAAGTATATGTAATCAAATCTTGATGTGGTTTTCGTCCAATCTTCATTAACTCATGTGATCCGTGTAAGTAGTTTATCTGCAATCTTTCATTGAACGCAGCGACACAGTCATATATCCTTGGTACTACCTATGAGTTTTCAGCGATGTTTTTGTTCATTTAATGCAATTCTTTTCACTAAAGATGGACAACTTTGTACAAATGATATGGAAGAGTTGCTTAAAGCTACAATCCCCGACACTGAAAAGCTGATTAGTATTGAAGTGTCTTTATGAGAAGCCATGAGAGCATGCTCTGTAATTTCAGTCCGATGGATGGCCTTCACATCAGTGCTTTCATATTAGAAGCCCAATTACTGCATGGGGAGATGAAAGGGTCTTAGTAAATATGAAATAGGTGGTCCAGGGTGACATTAATAGAGTTAACCCAGGGACAGGGTGGGATCAAAGGGGCCTCAACCATATTAACCAATCTGTCTGTGTCTGCGCACAAAACAGCTGATCGAAGGTAATGACAGTGTGTGTCGTCAAAACAAACTGACCACTAACACAAGTGTGTGACCATGGAGCATGGCAGCCTACATACACTTCAACTCCTCCTATCGTGCACGTCTGCTGCTGAAGAAATAACACTTAGTAAAGCTCCCTTTTCCATTTTTGTTGAGGTTGTTTTGTAGAGCAGATGATCTTTAATTAGATTCATTGTGGCATAGGTTGTTTGCCATAACCCCCCCACTCCCACACCCACACCCATGTTCCTGACAGGACCTTTGAAATATGGCACATTTGCTTGTTGGCTTTCTTCAGCTTTGCTGTCCAGATTTAAAAGCATATTGGTGCTTATGCACAAAGAGCTATAATGATCCATCATACCATGTGGACGAGAGGGCTGAGTCCTCTGCTCCACATAAATAAGCGGCAATTTGGCCATCTGCTTGGATTCTTTCCATCTCCCCGGAGACCCCCATCTGCCTTTACATTATCAATTACAGTTCGGCTATACCCCTACCCCCACCCCACCCCGCCACTGCCAGACCCTCGAATCCTCTCCCACCCACAGAGAAACACTGCTATCATTGCCGCATCAAAATGAAACATTTATCTAAAATCAGATATAATTTTACTCTCTTTTCTTACTTAATTATTATAACTGTTTAATTTCACAAAATCCAGTTTGTGATCTGGGCATTCATGAGACATATTTGTTTATTTTATATATAACTATATGTAATATGTAGGGTCACCATGTCAACTGCACTTGACTGTGTCAAAAGCATCGCTGTAAGAAGTGAGAGTGAAAATGTATCCATAGTCAGTGTAAAAGATGGACGTACCCACCATGACGTCTCCCGTAGGTTTTGCATTTTGAAGCATCAATGTTAGTGCCAGAAGAAGCAGAAAGAAGCTGATAATCAGGCAACTAATTAGTCAACTGAACAAGGAAAAAAAATAGACTAAGCAACTAATCTAAAACTAAGAACCACTCAGATATCAAGTTAAATTTGAGGACTGCTTAATGGACAATGTCAAAAAGTGTCCAAATAAAGGCATTTGACACCATTAATTACATTCTTCAATAATGAATCTTACTCTTAATGCTGCTTAACTGTGTGGCACCGTGCATCATACATTATGAGCATTGCATGTTATACTCCAAGCAGATGATGAAGAAGAGAAAAAAACCCCACTTAAAATAAACTGATGTTAAATATGATATTAAAATGTGTTACTACAAAAGATGTTCACGTATTATTAAAATATGACAAATTAACAATCGAAAAACGAATAAACTGACTGAAGTCTTCACCCTGACTCTAAGTTAGACCCCAGCCACCCTTCAGAGAACGCTCATTTCCGCTGCTTGTATCCGCGACTGCATTCTTTCACCTTCAAAATAAGCAACAATAAAAAAAGGTCTGCAATGATGTTGGGGCTGCAGCTCCATCTGGTGACACATGGCTGCATAACATTTAAGACAACCATTTACCGACACTGGACATCAATTAAAATCTTAACAATTAGATTAAAGGACTAGTACGTCTGGTAGCGAATAGTGACAATGGCGACGGTTAGTCATCGAGTCAACTAGCTGGCATAAAAGTTTAACAATGCTCTGCATTTTCTTTGCTTCCTTTTTCGACATCCCCCAGAAGAAGGGTCCTCCATCGCTGGTGTATGCAGTTTTCCTGTGCTCCAAAAGCCCCGAATGGGGACCTGAGACACTTGATTTAGCCCCTGGAAGACACTCAGGGACTACTCCATTGGCCAAAATCACATGACTGTGGTCTGGCAAGCACAGTCGGCAGAGCACGAGACTCTTAATCTCAGGGTCGTGGGTTCGAGCCCCGCGGTGGAGCTTTTGGACAGTCTTCAAGTTTTGGGGGGAAAACAAGGCTTAGCATATGACCAGTCATAAACATGGATAGGTCTCCTGACACCAACCATGAGAATAGACAAATCCCAGCAGCTTAATACAGCCAAAGCACTCAGCCATCCAGTACGTGCTTAAAGTGCCTCGGGCAGTAAGACTGGAAAAGACCTAATGTCTGTCAAAATCATGTGAAGGCTCTTTTTGAAAAATGCAGACTGTCAAATAAATTCAGCTGCAGATTCAAATGCTGCCACTTCAAAAAGTTATAC
>JAVDPK010000068.1:841032-853929 GCA_034780415.1 Cichlasoma orientale
AGGCTCTTTTTGAAAAATGCAGACTGTCAAATAAATTCAGCTGCAGATTCAAATGCTGCCACTTCAAAAAGTTATACGACCGAAGTAAAAAGATCAAGTAATCAATCTCATAGTAAGCAACTGTGGCATCCAAAATGACTTTGATTTTTTAAAAAAAAAAAATGCCCAGAAGGACAACTTTGGGCACTTTATATAGCCCGTGGAAGCCACGTTTTGGCTGCAGAGGCTCAAACCTCAGCTAGTGGAGTAACCTTAAAACAGGAGCCTCCTGTAGCTAGCTCAGTCGGAAGAGCATGAGAATTTTAATCTCAGGGTTATGGGTTCAAGTCCCATATTGGGGGAATGGTGTTCTTGAGCAGTTTTCCTTGCTGATGTAGTAAGCTGTCACGGCCCGAAGTGTTGTAGGAAGGTGTATGCTGTTGTAGACAAATCACTGTCTCTTGTGCCACGCTGGAAATATGCATTTTCATGCTGTAAAGCAGGACATTGCTAAAATCAGGAGGATGTTCCAAGTGTATATACCGAGTTTGGTGTCAATACATTAAACAGGTTTTGAGCAATGATCTAACTTTCTGTTTAATGACTGCTGCTGAATTCAGTTGGCTGTAAAAATCTCAAATCCATTTGATAAAATATTTGGGTGATTGTTAAAAAAAATGTAGCATGTGACAAAATTCAGCTTTTTACTACAGTTCAATAATGACAATGATTTGACAAGCTGATGTATCAGCCTCCCATCGCATTAGAAGACAGAAGAATTATTTCTCTAAAGGAAATACTTCAACATAATTTGATTCATTCATATCTATCCATTTCTGATTCTTTCTACTTTCAGTGTGGCACTTTGTACTACAGATGTTCTGGTTAGTTTGCTCCAAAGTGTGGATGTGGGGAGACACCAGCTCAAGAATGAGAAGCACCTTTGTTCTGCGGTTTCCAGGAAAAGTGGTGAGGTTCTCAAGGGGACAGGTATGTGTGGGAAGAGGACCCTTGTCAAGTGCATGGTGCCTCATTAATATGGAGACAGGTGCTCTTTTGATGAGTTCATAAGCAGTTCACCAGCAGCCTGGAAGTAGTGCACTTTACAAGGCTGTTCAAAGATCTTTGACATCTGAGGAGAGCCAGTGAAGCCAATAATCCTACTTTCAGAATGTGAGTCTTTCCTCTGAGATCAATCCCAGATCGAAACATCAAATAGAACTGCTGCTTTTCTCTTTCTAAACCCCTCTCCTCCCTTTACAAAAATCACTTACTAGATGGTATTAGACAAGCTAGCAAAAGTGTCATTACCGCTGGGAAGAGGGAATGGATAGATTTCCGTCAAATTGTAGAATATTTTCCACTAATTTAAGCCTATAGTTAAGAGTGCAGCATTATTGATAAGACTGTGCTCTGGGTCCAGCACTGTGCCCAAGGGCCCAGAGGGAAGCAATCCACTGAAGTGGGCTTTCATGTTCATCTATGTACAAGAACAAAGCGAGGATTAAGTCTGGGCCTTTGATCCACAAAGCAGGAGGAGTATTTTTATTATTATTTTTTTTTTTTTACTTATCCCCAGGGAAAGCCCTGCACTCGACTGGAGCATTTTCAGGCATGCCATAGCACTGTCGCCTCTGGCACGTCTCACTATCCCCCACACTGTCCTTTGCCTGGCAGAGGAGGTGTGGGAAAATTTCTGCTTCTAATAGCCGTAATGTCAGTTCATTACACTGCAGTACACACAAAAATGATCCCTTTTTTTCCTTCAGTTATGAAGGCAGATATGCATGATAACACACGCACGTGTTAGAGTTTACAGAGTAAGGTCCATACGTTGTCTTGCTCTATCAGAATAAACAGTTTTCCTCATGCGGTGCCAGGAAATCAGGTTAATTATTTCTAGTCTCTCTTTTAATTGGAACGGATGTTTTATTTTGATGACAGACCGGTCAATCTGTTTGTATTGATGCTGTCATTTCTAGAGGCAAGAAAGGTTCCAAGTTAAATTGTAGATATGTTGGGAATCATGTTTCATCCGTCTCTAAGGTTTATAAGTAGATTACCTTTTGTAATTCGTTTTGTTACACCAGTCAATAAGCGTCCAATGCAAATGTGGTTCATTTGTATTTGAATTGATGTCCTGTCCCCATTAACTTATGCCTCTAATGCATTCTGGTACATTAGTAAATAGACCCGCCGGATTAATCATTAGTTCATTGGGATCATTTGCTTTCTTCGTGCTTAATCGAATCTCTGACATTGGTAATAAGGGCAGACTTCACCTGCCTCCACGGACACTCAAAAACAGAGAAAAGTAATTTCAGGAGAACGTTTAAACCTTTTTTCCCCCTCTTTGTATGGAATATTTTTATCTCTGGAAAACAGCATCTGCGTGAAAATATCAAGCTCAAAACTTGATCGGTAGTTTTTGATGTTGTCGCTCTCATGTTGTGATTTATGTGGTTAGAAAGTTCGCTGGTTTAATTGACATTTAGAATTCTACCTGTTTCACTTATTTCGATGTACCCTTGCGCCCTCTTATCTTCCTTTCTTACACTGACCCTGATAATTAATGGCTTTTATGTCTTGAGAATAAAACCTCTAAATAGGCTCCTTACACATTATTTATTTAGTTCTAATTAATTGAACTATACCTGGATTGAATTCAACAAAGCTAAGGTTGCCGTGTCTCCTTAGAAGAAGCCTCTTGCTCTATGCAAGGGCTGCTTGACTATCTACCCTTTTATAGCCTTTTATTTGATAACGGCACATTTTATTTCTAGCTATGATTCTTGCTTCTCTATACATCTCTGGTTGGTTCCACAATAGGGCATTAATCAGCTTTACATAAAGACTCTGGAGCTATAGATGTGTTTGGAGAGTGACAGTGCACCACTGGCCTGTGGTTTAGTGCTCACCGCCTGGCAGCAGGGACGTGTCATCACCCCTTGATTCAGCACCGCAAGAGATGACACATGGGGTCATCGCATGTCTAGAAGTCAGTGTTGTGAATAAGCATGGGCAATATATTGTATGCTGTGGCTTGTACTGGAACAGCAGAGAATGGCCTCAGTGAATTGTTATGAATACACTTAGGTTAAATAATAGGAGATGATATTTTTCAGTCTATAATGTTAGTATGGCGATTCATTTTTCACTTGAAGTATCAGTATTTAATGCATTGCAGTACATGCTTAGTGACTATTTGGAGTTTTGAGATGTGCCTTGAATAAGTAGGACTGAGACCCATTCTGTGTGAGGGACATGATCTGGAATACCAATCCCAAGCAATAAGCAGGGGCAATATATTGGTGATATATTGAAGTATGCTGCTTCTGTAAAAATGTATACACACCTAAGAACACAGAGATTTATATTCTTGCACTAAACGTCTTAAAGTACATTTCGCTTTGTGTCTTTTGCTGGACAGGGATTCACTCATCAGCCAGGGAGATGTGTGGATTTACAGCAGCAGTGGGAGCAGTGGGCCCTGCGTGGTATCTTGTAACCCGTCCAAACAAAGAAGCCTTTTGTAAATGTGCCCTTAACCCATAACCCACCCAATCAGCACCTGCGTGTTCCTTTTGTTTTCCAACCATCCCCAAAATACATCCATCTCCTTAATGGATTTTTTTTTTTTTCAGGCAGATAACATGGTTCAAAATATAGCAACACGAGGCAAAGGAGGATCATGGAGTCAGGCCACACAGGCCCTTAAAAAGCCAGATTAATAACCCAGTGCAGATGATCTCATAGTTAAGTGTTTTCTGTTGTATTTACACATCCGCCCATGCTGTCAGACTTCTGCTCGTCTCTGAGAAATGGGACCGACACATCCTGACACTAATGCATCAGTGAAAATATTTGAAATGAATAAAGCTCATGCTTTCCAGCAGGAGAGAGAGAGAGAGAGAGAGAGAGACATTACAAACACTCCATTTGACATTGACAAAATGGCGCCTCTGCTCCATGCAAATACTGTTATTCCCCCCCAACTAACCGACCCCTGCATTTCTTCTTTTGATGGAAGAGTTGCAGAGGAGAAAATCTCCTGCACTCAGTGCAAACTAATGAGACATATTAATGACATTAGACACTTAATTCAATGCATGTATAATTCATAATAATTGATTGCCTCGGTTTCACGGAGTACCTTTTGTGAGAAAAATTATCCTATTAAGCCAGGTTTAATCCAAATCTAAGCTGTCAAAACACCCAGCTCTTATTGCATCTCGCACTGTTAATTGTCATAAGCGTTTCAGATTGATTACTTGCATGTTGGACAGAGGCTGTGCTTTCAGTCATGATTTTTACTGACGCAAAATAGGCGTGTCTCTCAAAGGATTTTTTTGTAGGGTCATACAAGCAAATTTAATTTTCAAGATAAATCTCTTTATACTATATTTCTATATTTCTATAATAAGCTCTGTCATATTGGATTTCTGGTGTTCTTAAAGCCCTTTTAATACTGCAGTAGATGAGCATAATGCAACCAGTCACTAACAGTTTAATATTGTAGTATTGTTCACAGCACAGTATGTCAAGGAAACCTCATGCCCCAGTCTCATACTTGGCCATTTGAGCTGTTTAACATTATACTGTATTATAATGTAATATTTTATATGTACCATTTTTAGAGTTCCCAGTTTTAAGTTTTAGATAAAACTGGTAAAAAAAAGAAAAAAAGGTTTGTCCTCCTCTTCACTCTCCAGACAAACAAACCACTATTTGTATCTTATTAGTCAACCATGGGAAAACTTCACCTTAAGCCGTCACCAGTGGGCATTAATCTTGAAGATCTGCAGCACTTTTATGTTGTTTGATAATCAATTTATCATCAAAGCCGCATCTGCATGGGAACAGGAAATGGGTGTTGAGTTCACAAAGGAGCAGAGGGATGAGAAGACTGGCAAAGCAGCGTGACCTGCTTTGCCAGTCTTCGTCTCTGCTTCGTACAATTTAATCTGTTACGGCTCAGTAAAAGGCAGCCTAACATTTGACTTTTTTTTTTTTTGCAAACCATTTTTGTATGAATTAGATGTTTATATTCCAAAAAAAGTTTGAACATTGGGTAATCCTGGATTCAATCAGCTGTTGAGCTCCATCTTTGTCTTAATATGATACTTAATACTACTCATGAGTTTGCGGGGGAAGTAATTATCCAGAAGAATCGACTACAAAAAGTTGCTATTACAATCAGAAGTGCATTTGACTTAATCCCCCCCATTATTTTGATGTCTTTTACACAAGCAATTTATGCGGGGGTTTGGTATGTAAGTAAGTTTAATGATGCGTGTTTTTATTTCAAGGGCTCAGTAATGAATTGTGATTTTACACAATAGTGGTCAGCATTGTTCCAGCAGCGAGAATCTGCGTATGAATCTTATTTCTGTCTCCATTCCACCCATATTTATATGACTTTCCACCTGTTTTCCACTTTCTTCTTACAGTTTACAATTACTCACAGATTAGTGTTGACCTTATGATAAATGGCTGATTTCCCAAACATGGTTCCACCCCTTCCCTAACCCCTATCACATAACCTTTATACTCCACAAGATGCTTCATTACTATTGTTAAAGTGATTATCATGGGTTGAGTTGAGGTGTTCGAAGGGTTAGTGGTGGAGCAAAGGTGGCTGAGTGGGTGTATTGTTATAAAAAATATGACCCCTTTTCTGTATTCATTTTGTGATAGAAGTCAAGAAAGGTTTTTATCTTATTTCATGTGTAGATGATAAAAAATTGATTGAATCACGTGTGTTTGATTGAAGGTGTTCAGCATTAATCAGAGGCTATTGTTGTGAAATAACTGGTTGGATCCTGACCTTTGACCTCTGTTTTATAAATATACACGAAGGTTATCGGGAATTATAGGGCTTGTGGCCGATTCATAGGGATGAAAGGTAATAGCTGCTCATCTCTGGACATAAATGCAATTGTGTGTCCAACCTACATAGCAGCAACTCCATGTTTTAGCATATTATTTCATTCGCCAGCAGTTCACACGTTCTGACACTGGCAGTCGTATGCGTAAAAAGAAACTGCAGGGCGTCTGACATCTTTGTGAATGCATGACCTCATGCAATTCAAATGAATTTATTGTCTTCACATGATAAAGATTTCACAGCAAAGTATTTCCGTCATGAAATCTATGCCGGTGACAGTGATGTTTGTGGCTCTGAGGACTTTTCAGGCCGGCTGAAAAGCATTGTTGCATAGCATTCTAACCAAGCAGGGGATTTTGATAAATAAGAATTGAATTTAGTTCCAGCTGTGACATGTTGATTGATCAAAAAGCTCATGGCTAAGGCCTCCCTCCTCTCCCGTCTTATTTATCCTTTGTCAAATGGTTTTAAAATCAATACTAGCCTTGTACACAACCTTTTCTGCTGCGGGCACTCAGGGAGGGGGGAAAAAGAGAAGGAAAAAGAAAAACACCTGCTCTCTCGGTGATTGTTACTAATTTTTCCTGTCAAACATTTGAACACAGAATAATTATTTTCTGTGTGGTTTCAGGGCACAACAGATTATTGTACAATCCATTTAGATAACTTCTGAGCGAGGCTGGAAAATGAAATTGCCTCAAACCACACAAGTCAAGCTAGGGAGGTGATCTATCAGACACTGCAACGAATAACCCAACTTAGAGACATTATAGTCTCGGATGAGCTGAATTGCTCGTGGTAGAGTAAAGAAGGAGGTCCCTTATCACGGTGCAAGTAAAAGTTATGTGGTGTTCCCATGGGATATTTGGATCTGTCACATTCACTTTGTGAGACACAGCAAGTTGTGTTGTTGTTGTTGTTTCTCAAATCCGTATGACATTTGTCTGAACGTAGATCGCTGTTAAAGTGCGTCACCGGGTCTAAAGACTTTGATTTTGATCATAAATTCATCAAAAAACAAACAAATGTTTTCTGCTTAGTTGTTTTGGAACATGACCTAAAGGAGCATGGCCATAAGTGAAATAGTGGAGCTTTGATACAAAATAAGCACAAACCATAAAAAAATAGAAAATGCAATAAAAATACTTGCTAAAATGCTAAAATGCTATCAGTGCATTTAAACAGTCTGAAAAATAGTCATCTCTCCTTCTTTTTATCCACACTTTTCAAAGCAGATGGATGGAAAAGAAGATTGATTGCTCTTCATCAACGAGGCTTCCATTTTATGCCAGATTGATTATGTATGATAGATTCATCCCAAACATCACCTTTGGGGGTGATTTCACTTTGAACACAGTTAAATGGTTTTGTTTGTTAGAACGTCTGCAAGAGAGACGGCAGCGAATGCAGGTATATTAGCTTCCTATGGCAAAATGCTCCTTCATATCACGTATGTCTGTTTGTGATTACAGATAAAGAAGAAAATGTGTTTGAAGAATTGCAAGTGTGCAAACTCTATATTCTTCCTCTTCCACCCTCTAATGGCCTACAAATGATTAGCACAGCTTTAAAGACATGGTAGCCCTTACTTCTTTTATTTCTTTTATTTTCATACTACCAAGTTGTTTAAAAAAGGCCTTTATCTTTCTAATTACTTGCAAATATAAATTTTAGAAACGCAAATAAACATGACATGTCTGAATGTCATCATGTTGTATAAATAAGGCCCTGCGTGGCACTGACAAGAAAATATAAAGTACTTGATTTATGCTAATATTCATTTTTTTACTCTGCTGTCATCTGTTCTGCCTGTATGTAAAAACAAAGACGAGAACCACTTTTCAGTAGTATCCCTTTGCCAGACCCGATAAGTAACTGACCCCAGTGTTTATAAAAAGAAATGGACATTTATGAGCTTTTTACAAGATGCTTGAATCAAGCGGAGTGACTTGTCTCAAATTTTAATGAGTTTACTGAAATTAAAGTGGAGACCACTCCATGATATTATCATTAAGCTGTCTATGGCTCGCTCTACAGCTGTAAGCCGAGCACAGATCGTACATTTTTCCCATTCCCCCCCCCCCCCCCCCCGGGCTACAGCTATAGAAAACTAAAGGAGTGTTTATCAGACTGGGGGACTCTGCCCTCAAGCAAGGCCCTGCATTGAGACAGGAGACACATCATAACATTGTCTCTCAAATGATTTGTGGTGTGCTTCGTGTATAAGAGCTTTTAAAGGCATTTCTCTATTCATTTTTTGAGCTAATGGAAACTCAGACAGCTCCATCCTCCTTAAACAATGGGTTAAGGAAATGTAACAGATGTACTTTGTGAAATAGTTTGTTCAGGTGTAAAGAACACAGTTACTCAGAGGAACAGATGTAAATGTAGGTTAACTGTGGAGTCTCTGTGCGACACATACGGTAGGATGGGTTTCTGGGTTTCTCGGTGTAGAAATTTCAAATAAAGGGGGAAGGGATCTAAACTCAGCTATTTGGACAGCTGGGGACATTTTATTTTCTCTGAAATATCAATCGTGTGTAGCCATTAGTGAGGAAGCTCCAGGAAGTGGTTCTCTGTGCACTGCACAATTAGTTGGGATGGAGGGCAGGCCGAGCCAAACCTTGTTATGCCTCGGTCATCTCACGTAATTATTATTGTTTTGGAAGTCCATTACAGTCCAGATGATGGAGCTGAAGGATTTGTTTGAGGAAGGCTTAGTTTTGGTAGTGGTTTAAGCAGCTGGTCTTAGAGAAATCCATGTGTTAGGTGCTGTAGGCTGTATCACTTTTATTCTTTGAATGAAAACAGCCCCTAATAATGTTCCGTCAAAGATGGATAATCCATTGAAATCTTTCAATTTATGAGCTGCTGTCAACAAGCAAATTGGCCACTGGATTGGTCTACACTTTCCATTCATTCATACTTTTAAAGCTTGAGGAGCAAGTTTTAATGATACGTACTAAGCCAGTAGTGGCGATAACGCTTAAGTACTGCACTTCAACCAAAAAGCTTTTTTGACTGCTTGATACTTGATGTACAGTACCAGTCAGATGTTTTTGATTGGTGCTGTACTGTGTCGTTACTCTACTATGCTGGTACTGTGTGGAGCACACGTGCCCAGGGAAAAGCGGACACGCCCACACAAAAAATACGACATATACTTCGTGAAAATACCTATCAGCTAAATAGTCATGTGCTACTCTGTGTCCCTGTTTTGATGACAGGCTCTGCAGCCACAGCCAGTTTTGTGAAATGGTGCATGAATCAGCTCTCCACCTGCTGCAGGTTGGGGTTGGAGTGGTCCTCCAGCCGGCAGCAGAGTCTACTTTACACCAAGAAAACACCTCTGGAGAGGCAGCAAAATTACATCCACAACCTCCACCACAGTGACCTTTTTCATTAATATGCTTGGGTGACAGTTAATATACCTGGACAGTTCAACCAAGTCACTTTTAGGGATCTAATGTAAGTTTAGAAATTGTAGTCATGCCATCATTTGCAGTATCAGCATCAGTTAGTGCACAGAAAACGAGTGTGCATGTAGTCCAGGGGTGTGTTTCTTGACCATTTTGTCTATGATCTCAGATATGCACTATGCACTATATTAAATGTGATTTACTAAAAGTAGGCCCAGGTGATGTGACAGTCTTACATCTTGAATGATCTTAATTTTCCATTTTATCTGCGGTTCAGACAAATTGTAAAGATTGCACCCTTAAAAAGCTTCTGTATCCCAATATTTCAAGTTCAGCTGCTCCTAACCAGCTAGCACCAAGCCTGTCCCATCTCATGCTTGCTGGCCAAGTCACTACTATTAGCGGTTCTCCTTGTCATCCAGGTGCCAGAGATGGCCTGCAGCTGGCGAAGTTATTCCTTGTTCTGCTCTGTAGCCTCTGAGAGCTTGGCTTAGCATTTCACTGCCTGCTTCAAGTAATGGCTGGAGCACCCTTGCAGCTCACAATTGATCGTTCAAAGAGCAAATCAAGGACTATCATGACCGGCAGCAGTCCAAAAAAAGTGGAGCTGGTGTCACACTGCAGAGACAGCTGAATGATATGGAGGGGCAGCTCATATGTTGCATGTATAGGGAAGCTCAATAATAGAGAATAGCTCATGGTTAGTGGGTTAGCAGTGACTGAATTCTAAAATAAAATACTTTCCCGTTCCATTTGGACCAAGAAAAGTTTGTGAAAAGAAAACGTATAAGTTGGGCCTTTAACCTAAATTGAGATGACAAGCTTTACACCAGGGAAACCTTAAGCACATCTAATGTGAGTACGTGAGTTGAGCTAAATCTACAGAACAGCCCCCCCCCCCACCCCTCCAAAAAAATCTTAGCATTATTTAGGTGTTTATTTTATCATGAATATGCTCATATGGAATTTCAAACATATTGTGGATATTTGGAGATATATATATATATATATATTCAGCACTGGTAATGTCGTCAGAAGGACCAGAGGCACAAAGTGAAAGTTTGGTGTGGAGTCCTGAATCAGCTGTTATTAGCTCTATATTTGCAGGCAAAGACAGTAGAAGACAAACTCAGAACTCTATGGTAGTTTGAAGAAATTCTTTGTTTAATTAGTGGAGTTGATTCCTCATTTGAAAGCCATTGATTATAGGGGATGTGCTGTCAGCATGCTCATTATTCCCTTTGGAGGATAAGAGTGCTTTGTCAAGATGCACGATGAGTCGATGATGTGTACCTCTTAGCAGTATGACATCTTCATCCATCATGGAAATTTTGGATCTCTCAATCTCCAGGCCCTTAGCTCTCAATCATAGCTCCCTCAGCTTCTGACAGGTAGCCACTGTAACATGCAGGAGGAGCCGCAGATGAGCTCTCCATTAATGAAAAAATAACATATCACACATTACAAATGGGTGCAAAGAAGTGAGAGCACTTCAGAAATGCTCAGATAATTAGACTGTCCGGCAGCAGATTGATGGATGCACTATAATTACCTTTGTGTTATTATTTCAGGGCCAGACAAAAAGGAAAAGCTGGTTTCTCTGCTTTGAGTTGCTCTGATTCATTAATCTCATTAATGTGTGGAATTAATATCATTTTATCAGACATTCCAGAGCTGCTGCTGGTGTGTGTGCTTAGAGCCATGATTCAGAACTGTCAGTGAGAGGGGATGCATCAATCTAACTCAACGCACCGTTAACTCATCTGCCTTCAAGTCACAGGATGGGTGAAAAGTGTACACAGCAAATATGAGACTGTTTCCTGTTAGTACTCCTTTGTTCATTGTCAGAGCTCTGGTAAGGTATATTATTTTATTCATTTTTTTCAGGTGAGTGACAGTGGCCCGTGTTGATCCCCTGCATACAAAATCTTTGCAAAATTTTAATATAAATTTACCTGACAGATATAATTTAGACATCATATGTGTTCCTGAAACAGGAATTATGGCTTCTGTTGCCTACCCCATACAATTTTTTAACTTTTATTCTGCGCACTCATATACGTAACACCTTACTGTACATTTGATTTGAATTGTGTCGCACTTGAATGCAGAATGCAGATTTTTACATACTGTTGTGTTTTCATTTTTATAATTTTTAGGTGGATAAATTCATTAGGAATTTGAAATGTGGTTTTGTTTACAATGCACATTGTTTATTAGTTGAAGGAACCTCTGTATTTATACTTTGAGATAGCAGAAAATAAAACTCTGATTGCATGTGACTTCAGAATCTTGGAATCTTAAGACCAATATGTTTAATTTCTGGAAATATACTGAGTATTCATGTTGCTGCATTTAAATCGTGAAGGCCAATCTCCAGCAGGGATGACAGCTTTTACATTGTGACACTGTTCTAAACTGATATGAAGAATATTAAGGTTGAAGAGACCCAGTCAGCCAAAAGGCAAATGTAAAACTGGAATATAAGAAAATAAATTGTAATCATACTGTTAGAAAAAACTCTGTTGGGAAATAGAGAAAAATACATCTGGAACCTTCAGATATTACTAATGACATTCCAATAGCAAACATTCAAATAACAAATACCGTGATAAATAACTTATATTGATTAGCATTACATACAAACACATATGGATCAAAATTAGGGATAGTTTTGTATCTTTTCATTTTGGTTCTTGCATGATGCTCAGGAATGTTACACTATAAGGTGACAAATTGACCAACCAGCAGCTTCCGTTCATTGTAGCAGTATGACAGAACCATGATACAGGCCATAGACCCCAATGGCATCATATCCCATCGCCCTGCAGGTGGTTCAGTTTGTCGATGGGAGGAAATGGGATCTTTACACCCAATTTGAGGTGAAGTGACTCAGAGTTTACATGTAGGATATCCCGTGACCCTGGCGTAATGACTTCCAGACTGCAGGTGGTCCTGCTCTTGTGTGGCAGTGATAGGACTCCATAAACAGACTTAATCACATTCTTCCAGCACACACACTCTCTCTCTCTCTCTCTCTCTCTCTCTCTCTCTCTCTCTCTCTCTCTCTCTGCCTCTTTATCTAGTGCTTGGCCACCCATTTTTTTTTTATATCTTCTTATTCCACTTTGCCTGGTCACTAGGTACCTACTTCAATTCTTACACAACTGTACACACGGTTGTCTATTTCCTGAATGTCCATTTTGTGTCAAACACATGTACAGTAGCCTACACGCAAATGAATCAGGGTAGGAGGAGACATTGTGGCGTCTATCTGTCTTAGAGAGTTACAATATTTTCCAAAAGTTTCAGACGCTAAATCTTTTAAAAATGATGCTGTGATTTATTTTCTATCAGATAGATCCAATAAACAATTCCTCTACACACACTTCAGGTATTAATGGTACTTTGCAGGTGTTGGACACTGCTATAGCTCTGTGAATGGATTTCAGACTGATCAGATACTTCCCTACTGGTTCTGCATGGATAAGAATCCAAGCATTAAAAGTGTGTAAAACCTTTGCACACTACTGTATCTAGTACTGTAACTTTACTCTTTCATATGTGCGCCATGTGCTGGGGGGGGGGGGGGGGGGGTTGTGGTAACCCTTA
>JAVDPK010000068.1:870230-880230 GCA_034780415.1 Cichlasoma orientale
CCTTCCCCATAGACACAGTCTCTCCGCCATGAGGCCTAGAGATGTAATCCAGATTCATAATCCAATGATTCTTACAAGCTGTTTTGTGTTGTTAAATACTGGGTGTTTGTGTTGATTTAATATCATTCTAATCTCCTTTAAACTGCCAGTTGCTGTCTGGTTCATAGCCATCTTGTTTACTGCTTGCTCTCTAGTCTTGACTGTAGGCTGGAAAATCAAATCGGATGAGCCCAGTGGACTTCAGGGATGGTGCTGAATCACTGATGGGTCCACTTATGAAAAGGATTTTGATTATTTTCAAAAATAAAAATATTGAAATTATTTATTTTCATTCCTTTCAGGGAGTCTTGTACTAACAGCTTCTGGTCATGTTTAGTGACAGTTATTCACTTGCTCCAGGCTCAAAATCTTCCTCGTGTTTCTTTCAAACCACTGTGCTTTTTAAAAGAACAGCAAATTAATTTCCATCTCCCTGTCACAGCAAAATCATATTTAATAATTAAAATTCCTTGCAAGTTTATTCAAATTATTAATATATGTAACCATAAATAAATGTATATAAGAAAAGTACTTTGTGATATTTTAGATTTATTTAATATTATTTAAATTTAATTGGATAATCTAAAAAAAAATTTGTAAATTCATTTTTATTTTTCAAAAAAGAAAAAAAGCATGAAGATTAATCTAACAATACAGGTGGGACTTTGGTGTCTATTTTCCGTCTATAGCCATAAACATGTTGTAAATATACAGCAGGTATCACACAGCTTGTTGACTTCAGTTCAGTCCAACAGGTGGTTCTGAGAATTTCAAATAATAGGCGCTTACTGTCAACAGCCTTTTGAAGTAATCGAGTCCTCATAAAGCTTAGTCTGATTACAGTCCATAGTATTGTTATTTAGTTTTATTGTAAGTGGATTCTACTCCCACAAGGTTTTTTTCAGCGCTCCGACTTGCACGTCCAATATTATTAGTTGCTATGAGTTCAGCCTGCGCAAATCTGTTAATGCATAAGACCATAAGAGCTTCTTATGTTCCAAGCCAGGTCAGAGTGAAGACACATCAGATTAATATTTGATCATGCAGGAGGGCCCTTAATCAGATTTGCTTATTCCCTTAGCTGAGTGCTCTGCAGCAATTATCATAATTGTTGCGCTAAACATGCTTGTCTTTACGGCTAGCGGTTGGACGTGAGCATGTGCTGTGAGAGGGGGATTCCAGTACCAAACCCAATTAATGCAGGATGGATGGCTGGGCATGCCGAGGGAGAACGAGGATATAGAGAAGAGGAAGGGGAGGGCCATGGGCAGGGATGCTGGTCTAACCCACAGTGACATAGCCCAGGGCAGCACAGTTAACTCCAGCCACCTGGAACTCTTCAGGCTCTCCCTATCCTGTAATCTGCCTTCAGCCATGCCACCAGCGCCTGCTGATACGAGGGAAATTAGAGATTCACCAGGAAAATGGCAATTTCAGTCTACAAGTGTCTATTCAGTTGCAAAACTCTGTGCTGAGAAATACCAAAATCTCACACTGCATAGTAAATTTTCTCACCTCTTTCCACAAAGGTGCATACACCAGAGGAGTGATTATCAGCCTGGTTATGTCATCATCTTTATTCTATCTTTGATATGATAAGTGTATTTATTTTTATTAAAGTTTAATTTGCATTTGAGGAAATACCAATACTCGTTTATTTATTAAGACTGAGGAGGCTTACAGTTCATTCAGTTACCCATATAGCTTTATGCTGGATTACTGCATATTTAAACAGAAAACTATATCAGGAAAAAGTAGGTATACACTAATATAGCTATTGTTCTTGCATTTGCATTACCTGTTAAAATACATTAGGAACAATGTGATCAGATAAGATTTCAAGTAACCTTTATGAGGTATGTTGTTCATGCAACACTGATAAAAGAAGCTACTGCAAAGGTTTTTAGTTTTTTATAATTAAAACCATTTGATGGTTTATTTTTAACCTTAAGTAAAAACAACAAAAATAAAGATAAAAAAACACAATTTTGATAAATAAATATGACTCTTAAAACACACGCACAGACACACACACACACACAGAGAAAGAGAGAGAGAGAGAGAGAGAGAGAGAGAGAGAGAGAGAGAGAGAGTGTCTATAGAAATGAAAATACATGAATTATAAAAACCCACACCCCAAATCTGTGGTTATCTGTCATTAAGTGGTTTGAAAAGGAATTGGTGCAACTTTGTTACATGTTTTACAAAATGTACTTTTACAAACTCTGTGTTTTATTTTGCTTCAAAATGAAAACTTGATCAAATGAACAAAGTCACATCTGAAAGTCTTCATCTACTGAATATATATTTTTGATGATACCTCTGAAGTTATGCTGAATGTAAAGAAATTTTCAAGCATTTTTGAATGGAAACATTTGTAACTCAAAACCTGATCGTATGTTAAACCAAAACAATAAAAATGCCAAAGCAAAACTCTGCTCTGCGTCATTTTGATTGCTGTCTCCTGAATATGTTGTCAGCCAACCAGTTTGTCATAAGTGTGTCTGTTAAATGAATGAGCCGGTGGACCAGTTCTGTCTGTATGAAAGTCATCTATCCTGCTGGAGGCATGGCACTGCACAAAGAAACACTAGGCGAGATGGTTCCCCATTAATCTATGTTGACTGGGTGGAAATTGCATCTTTGTAATGAGTATTAGGTGTGCATCTACATGAATTAAAGCTGAATGAGCCCCTGATTGATCACCTCGTCCCAAATGACGCTGCTTCCATGATCATTATTGTTTAAAAGTGACTAAATCATATCGGGATGATTAAAAGTCTCTGTTCAGAGGGGAGGGAAGATAAAGTAAAGGCACAATGTCTGAGAAATTGTGCTTTCATCCCCAAATTCTGTTTATATAGTTGTAGTTATTTCTGTTAAAGTTCTGCGTGTATTGTCAAAAAGGAGTCTGCAGCTGAAATAAAGAAACATGGAAACAAATAATGTTTTTGTGACATTTTAAATACACTACATTGATACTGAAACCACTGTGGTTGGTCATGATAAATGTTAGTGAGATTTACTTGTTATGATATGACTATTTATATTAAGTCAGACATCCCGTGCCAGCTGCAGTTTGCTAATCAATTAATAATGTATAACAATAACAATAGCACTACAGCCTAAACTGGACCATAAGAAAGGACCGACCCAAATCTGCAAGGAATGTTCCAAGCAACAACTCCGTTCTCATTACAGATGTCACACATTCAGTTTTAACGGGATGATATTATTTTTTGTGCAACCTGACCACATGAAAGATCTGTGAGGGTAAAAAGGAGTGCAAAGGCAATGTTTGAAGTCAGGGCCAAAAAGTCCAGGTGTTTTTACAGGCATTGTGGCATTTATGTGATCTAAACTATATGTCTGGAGTCGCCTACACAAAAGCGCTAGACATCCCTGCCAGGTATTCACTTACTTCATAAAGTACATTCAACTGTGGGCAGCTGATTTGCTGGAGTTCGGGTCTCAGCCATAAAATCTTGACTGTTTGGACTCCCACTTGACTCCGGCATTTTGTAGAAAAAAAAAGGGCCCCACACGTTCAACAGCACGAGAGACCACACCGAGAATTTAAATGTTCACACGCATTCTGCACTTTTACATTTTATCGCTTTTACATCTGATACGTTATCAGGGAACCTGTTATTGTTTCAAGTATAAACTGAAACTCTTAATTTTCTGGGTGTGGTTTGGCACATGTGTGAAAATAACAGCTTTTTCAGAAAAAGAGCCAGCTTAAGAAAAAGAGCAGACCTTGTCACCTTCTATCTTGACATATTTACTGTACCTGGACACGCTAATGTTCCTCTGTAATGTCTTTCTGGTAATTATGCTGCCAAGCACCCTGTTGGGGTAATTATACTAAAAACACCCTCATTAGCAGCATCAAGATGTAAACCCCCAGAAGCCTCACTATCTTTCCCCTTGTGCACCCTTGGAAGGCAAGTTATTGGTCCAACTCACTTCATTCTTGACTTTCTGCTTGTTGCACTGCATAGCAAGATCATATTGCTGCTTTTCACCCTGCCTGCACCGCATCTGTTGCATTGTATTAAATTTACACTGTATGGTTGTGAATTATGTTTTTCTTCACTCGCTGCAAGTAATACTGTCCTATGGTGTTCATTAAACTGGCCCAAAATGCATGGACAGCCTGATTTTCTCACAAGCTTTTTGTGGCTGTGTAGCAATTGGTTTAAATGAAGAATGCTACCAAAGCTTACACACAAGCACATCAGAGCTGTTTTCAATAATGTGACTTAATTAAAACTTAATTGCTTGAAGTTCTGTAGACCAGTGCACAGTAAATATCAGCACCAACAGGGTTTCGCTTCAGCCGTGAAGGCTTTGCTGAAATTTGTTCAGAGAAATTGCGTAAATGGCAAACCATTTGGGGAAAGGACATAAAGAATGGTAACTTAAAATATAGTGGTGAGCTTTCCTGTGCTCATACAAAATGGACATACTACTCACCATAACAAACCAGCAAAGAAATTATAAGAGTCCCAAGCCCCGCATTGTTTGGCAATTTGCTCTTTTTAAATTATTCAGAGGCAAGGCTTTTTTATGTCAGCAACTGTGTGTTTTCCAGTGACAAAGCTAGCCTTGCCTAATAGTTTCACTGCGTCTGCCGTTTTATGACTGACATAGCAATAAGCAGATTGTCCAGATATTTATGCCATCTGCAGGCAGGGGAGATAATTAAAGTATATAAATTAATCAAGTGCAATTAATTAGAGGTTTTATGTTCACAGCAGTACATCTTTGCATGTATAATTTATATTTATTGATTTGTTTGGTTTCATTAGCCTATAAGATAACAGTGCAAATGCATTAGAGGGGAAAATGCACAATTAGCATGCGGTAAAGGCTGCTGGTAATTGATAGATCAGCGAGCACTCCCTGCAGATATAAAGCTGTGTAAACTGTCATAAGCAGTTACAATCGATGACTGATATTTCGCGCCATATCTCGCGCTTGATTAATGATGTTTTTGAAAGCGGCCCCCCACTTAATGGGACCCTGATAGGCATGCAGAATTTACTGTTTAATCAGGGGAAAGAATTTATTGCGGTCCAGAACCTGTGTCGTTGCTGGTGGAAATGTATGATTGGTCTCTGTAAGTGCTATGCTGATGTTATTTGGTCCCGTCAGCAGCCAATATGGCTGAGCATTAAGAGCTTTGTGCTTTCCAGTTGATTTTTCATTGACTGTGCTGCCATCGTTCATCACTGGCTGGTTTCCCTCCGTTCTGCAGAGCTGGGATGAAAGCAAGCTGGGAAGTCAATAGCAGGCAACATGTTCACAGAATTCCAGCATTTCCAGCAGTGCTAACGGTGTGGAAACCGCCCTCAAAATGAAAGACACTTCCTTTTTGCATCCTTAATGATGCAATATTCTTCTTGAATTGCACAGTAGAACGTTAATACTTTGGGCATTTTGTGTGATTACATTTTTCTGCTGAAATGCGCATTCAGGTAGGTATTCTGTTGGGGGCGGAGTTGTGGAGGTGGAGTGGGCACAGGGACATCACAGGTGTAATGCCATGTGTGCTAGGTAATTGGCATTAATGAAACAATAATACTTTTATTTCTTCACATTCTTCATCCGTAGCTGTAGCATTGTGAAGAAAATCTGAGTTGGTGGCTCCTGTTCGGTGTGGCTGACATATTTTAAAGATGCTGTCATTACATGTTGCGTCATTGATAATTCATGTGGCTCTAGCAATATAATTACTGTGAATAGGATGTGGCGTTTATGTGCTCCACATGTTGCTGTCTGGGAACAGCTTCTGTGCATTTCAGATCACGCTGAGGTGGACCACTTTCTCTATCTTGCTTTCTGTTAGGTCAAATCAAACATGTACAGTATTCTCAGGAAAGGCCTTGTGTGAAACTAGTGAGACGCTGTAGGTATATAGTGTAGTGTATGTAATATTTTTAAACAGTGTGTTTCATGAGCTGCGTCCTACACCTGGGTGCCAGACATACATACATTTTTGCCCCGTGTCTCACACAATTTCCTCCCCTTATGTCACTGTAAATACTTACAGAGACGCCGCCCCCTGTTTAAGGTTGCAAATATGTGCAGTACAAGGGGGAGAAGTGATTTGCCTTCTGGTGATGTGCTCCAAATTAGGATCTTAGTTTACACCTGCTAGTATCTTCTTTCATTTCCCACCCTGAGGGCAGCTCCTGAGATTTGTTGAAGATGAATCTTTGGGAAATTCGCTGAAGAGTTCAGTCTTTGTACCTTTCATTGCAGTTGACTTTGACTTAGTCAACTTGCTTAAATGAACATTTGCCCCGTTGCCCTCTAAGGCAAGAGAATAGTAGGAAACTGTAAATAATGCAAAGGAAAAGGTCTGCTGCCACAAAAGAAACAGTAAGAGAAACCTTTTGACCTTTCTCACCTCCTTCGTCCCGGACCCAGAATTGAGATAACAGCTGGAGATGGTCGAGACCTGCTTCTCTCTCTCATGCTGCTGTAGGAGAAGGTAGAGAGGTAGGCCGTCTGATAGCAGAGCCATATTGACATGGCCAGATCGTCATGGCCTTAAACCCACAACAGGCTATCTGATATCCTTCTAAGAGATCCCCAGAGGGCGAGTGCTTCCATTTTTCTCAACTTGTATATAAGTAAACTGCGGGACCTGGCTGGGAGGTCAAATCAATCTCTGCTATTTATTACACAGAAATGTGACACTCCATCTTAAATACTCCCATCCAAAGTGATTTAGCCTCGTGTCTGCATTGTGTCTGCAGAATGTGTGCTGGTGTGTGTATGTGTGCATGCCAGTGAGATAGGGAGAACTGCATTTTATGACCATTGTGCCAAATTGTCTTTTTTCTCAGACTCGTCTCTTGTAAACAAAGATGGGTTAATATGCTCTTTGAAGACAGTTTTATGTAAAGCTTTTAGGCCTGGTGTATGTATCATATTTACTGTAAGTACACTTCAAACAAAGGGCCAGGCTAATGCGATGAGAATGAGTAAAGATTGTAGTCATGCACAGGTCACCTCTTGAACGCGGCGCCTAAATATGATCAGTATCTCATGCTAGTTCAGCACACTTTGATGCTTGTTCAGGTTATGTCTATATTAAGTTGTTCAAACAGTGCAGGAAAATAGGACAGTGACACAGTCATTAGCCCCTAAAGGGGGATGCAATCCTATTTCTGTGGGAAGCGGCGCTCTGTTTACTGCGTGACAATGTGATATTGTGTGGCTCATGCTGTCTTAATTGGAAACAGTCTCACCCCACAAAAGGTGCATAAGACCCCTGATTTTGTGAGGCAATCTCATCCCTCCTCTTTCCCACCCCCAGTACCCCCTCCCACCCACCTCCTCCTTCCCTCCGAAGAGCAGCGCAACCCCCTGAAGCATTTCCTTAATCCTCCGGAAGATCATGCTCTCCCACTAAATATGGTACCTGTGGACAAACAATGGATTTTTCCATAATAATAAGTTGAAGATTTCATTATGAGTGGCTAATGGATGGACAGGTCTGGGTATGACCAGATACACGGAGAAGCATCCCTTTGATCAGCAGCATAGGGTTAATCCATGGTAAGAAATAATGGAGGTTTAGAGAGGGGGGTGAGGCGTTCGGGGGGGGGGGGGCACTATTGAGCTGGGCTGAATTTACAGCCGAGAGGGCTCAGTAAAAGGATGATTTTTAGAGCCTCTTGCTGCGTATTGAAGGGGAGACTGTCTGACAAGTCATCAATGAGACCCGGCGCTGTACTAAACTAATGAAAGCTGCATTTGATCTTCTTCGAAGAGGTTCAATACCTCTCCTGCTATTATTTAAGTCCTCAGCTTCACCCAAACCTGTTTTCAGATCTACAGAAATCATTAAATTGCACAGTGAAGTAAACTGTGTTTGTAAGTATTGGATGAGGAGGAAATATCTAAACTACTTATAATGTATCCCTGTTGATTGCATCCAATAGACACTTCCTGACTTGTTTAATGCCTGTCTAAGTCTTTCTGCTCTGCTGTCTGCAGCTAACATTAACATCTATTTACATCTTAAATTATTTTTATTACAAAAGTTACAAATGTTATAGATCACACAGACAGCTTTTTCATGCACTTAAACTTTACTGTTTTTGTAATTGCTTTGTTTGGTCATCTTGTGTGGTCTGATCACTTTTAGTCTTTACTTCATTACTGGACTTGAATGCAAACTAGTCCATAGGACAGCACTTTTAACCTTGTCTGTGTTTAACCATGCCTGCTCTCACATGAGACCACCTGAAAGTCAAGCTGTTGCAACCAAATCATATCTCCTGCTCATAGATTTAACACTGGGGTCTGGTGCCAGCCATATTATTTTCTCATTGAACCAAAAATAAAAATAAAGACTCCTTGTTTAATATAAAATCATGTTCAAAAGTTAAGGGCCACCCCGACTGCACTTGAGAGGCACGCAGGATGAAAGATTTGGTCTGAGCCTGTGCCAAGGAACAGGGCATGCGTCATCTGCTAACATCAATGATGGGGCTGCACCGCAAGCAAAACAGCCCATCCTTGCACTTGAACTGCAGTGATTCAAGGTTATGTTAACTGAAACATGTTGAAGTAATAATATAAACACCGTGATAAACCAGCAGTTGGAAGATTTCAGTAATAAATCTGGCCAGAGGGGGCCTTACTGAAATTTGTGATGACATCAAGCGGTTGTTAGTGTAAAAGTCTCCCATTATGCATCTGTTCTGCATCTATTCAGCGTTCATCCTGCCGCAGCGTTAAAGGTTTTATTTTTACTGAGTGCTGCAAATAAATAAATAAATAGGTCATTAATACCGTAAATTGGTTTTTAAAAAGATATAAAATGTAAACCAGATTTAAAGGTCTTCAGTTTTATCAATTAGTAAGAATATATATATATTTTAAAAAAAATTTTAACCATGCAAATTGTTTTGTAATTTTTTTTTGGGGGGGGGGGGCGGGGGGGTCAATAACCCTAAATAAATTCAGCCTTGGCTCTGCATCCTGAACACTAAACGGAGTGGGCAGGGTTTTTGTAATCAGAGATTTAATTTACAACTCACTGATGATTTTTTTCACAATTCAGCCTAAAATCCAGGCAGAAAAAAAGGGAAAAGATTTAGGATGGTTATAACCTTTTTTATTTCATAGTCTCCTGATAGAATAATTTAAAAGTAAGCTGAAAGGTTTTTTTTGTGGACAGTCTATGAGTAAAGTGACACCTCCCTAATTTTCCCTAATAGCTGTGCTGGGTCAGTTGAAACAGAAGCCAAACGTGTCGAGAGAGAAAAAGACATTTCGAGGGAGTGGTGAATAGAGGAGCCAGTTAGAGAAGAGTGTGAGAAAGAGGAAAGTACAGCTGAATTCTCACCAGGCAGAGAGAGAGAGAGAGAGAGAGAGGGTGTTAGAAGAATAAAAAGCAGAGAGAGAGAGAGAGAGAGAGAGATGCATGGCAGAAGAGAGAGCTGCTGGGGATAGGCCTGCTAATCCTCACATATATATTCCCCTAATTAATCCTGATTACCACTTTTTAATCGGCCTGCTCAGGCTGCCCCAGAATAAAGTGACACTTCCTAATGAATTAAATCTGCAATTTACAATTGGTACACTATTCCCTCCGTTGGTTTTTTCAGCCTCCCGTATTGGTCCCGTGTGGGGGCCTCCAGTCTGTCAGTGGCGTGTGGTCTCACTCCACACTAGTTAACTGCTAAATGCTTGGGTCACACCTGTGCCCTTTTATGGGGTCTGGCAAATCAGTGGGGTTACTGTTGTGAAGGGAGTCATCAGTCCAGCCGCCCCTGCTGTTAAATATATGAAAGACACAAACCTTTATATTCGAGAGTGGCTGTTGTATTCTCACGTGGTTATTTAATTATTAAGATAGAGGTGTTTTTGCTCTGTGCTCATGTAAGGCTTTATTTTTCACCAAATCTCCTGTTTACTTTTGATATCATAACAT
>JAVDPK010000068.1:888005-939229 GCA_034780415.1 Cichlasoma orientale
ACACACACACACACACACACACACACACACACACACACACACACACACACACACACACACACACACACACTAAAACAAGCTCTTGGACCTTAACATTATTTTTACTAATTTTTTTATGTTTTATTTGAAGCCAGAATACAGAAATTGCTTCATAAAATGTTTTAAAAATATGAGATTCTAGCATTAACAGTGCACAGGTCTGCAGCTGAAATTAAATGTATTTGTGGTTCATACTTCTTGTTTGTTGACTGTGTTGTGATGCATGAAGTCAGAATTAAAACTTTTTTTTTTTCCTGACATTGCATGAAAGTCAAATTGTTGTGCTTAATATCTGCAAGAACAGGTCTGATTGAGTTTTTGGCAAAGCCCCCAAAATATCTCAGAACACCACTGTACTTTGTTACAAAAGCATTTGACCTTGTCTAAACATTTGGGTAAATCCTGCACAAAGCCCAGTAATTCTTTGCACTAAACTTCACAGCACAACAGTCTGCACACCTTTGCTTAAAAAATTATATGTAGGATTATATTTATGTTAAAATTTGCTTTCATATTTGCATTTCTGAGAACTAGAGGCTGGATTGTTGCAGCAGAATTGATCGCAGTGCTGATGTACAATAAGTGTGCCGAGGAACTTCCTTTTCTGTGCTAAGCGAAGTTAAGCGAAGGCCCGTGCAGACTGTGGCACTATGATACATCACAAGTAAAGGATATCACCATCAGATTAATACAGCGCCATACTAAGGTCTTGACATACCGCCAGCGCAGACAAGTGTGAAATATGTTGAGGAAGTGCATAATTATGACATCTGTTATCCTCCACGGTAGCTCTTAGCACAATATTAACTGAAGAAATAACAGGTTTAAGTACAGTACGTGTTAACGCTATGATAGCCTGTTTAATTGAAATATGACTTGGGCGTAATGAAGATTAAATTAAACCCGGAGATAATCATCTGACACACAGATAATTGAGTTGCAATCCTCAGGCAATCAAGAATAGCTCAGGGAGAAGAAAGAAATAATCATGGCCCTTTACTAGAGAGGAATAAGCTTATTTCTGTGTGATGGGGGACATAAATTCAGCACTCAGATTAAAGAGTGATTAATCAGGGGCAGTAATCCACAATTTGAGAGGAATCAGAATGGCATATGTCTTCTTTATGTAATTTACTTTTCTGTCCCTGATTGTGCTATGAGTGCAAGTGTGTGTGTGTGTGTGTTCTTCTTCTTCTTCGGAGATCTCTCGTCTATGCTCACAGGATGACTTGATGACTGATCCGATTGCAGGGGGAAGAGAGGCGATGCTGGCAAAATGTTTCATCTCTCTTGCCCACTTAAAATAGCGCAGGAGAGCTCTTGTGCTCCCCCAAACATATGGTCCCATGTTGGTGCTTGGGCTTGTTCAAAAGGGATTAGAGCCTGCAGGTCGAAGTGTCTCCGTGTCAGCGGTGGCACCCTGCTGCATTTCCAAGTCTCTGCACTGCCAAGAAACAAACATTCACATATGAGCTTGGTCACTGACACATTCATTTACACAGCGGTGGCCGTTAGTCCCTCTTGTTTCGTCTTGGAAGAGTTTTTAATCTTTTCCGAAGAGCTGTTCTGTCATGTTCATTTTTATTATTTTGCTGTTTTTGCAGTGTTGAATAATATGACCTTTGTGTCAGCGGAACACCAGTGACTGAAACAGTAGTTGTCCAGCAATAATTGCTTGATAAAGCAGCAATTAAATACACACTGACACATAATCATAAGCAGACACAGAATCAGGCCATGTTTTTAATTCAGTCAAGAAAAAGAGCAGCCTAAAATAAATAAATAAATAACAACCACGTAAAAGGATACTCTTTACTCTCTACAGCTAACGCTGCCTTTTCCAAAGAGGCTCAAGGTACATTTTAGTGGTTATAATAAAAATACTAGAATTCAGAAGTTCTGCTATACAAAATTACAGATGAAAGACTATGTTTATGTATTCTTTGGAATTTTTGCAAATTACCGCAACTTCTGAATTTATTACCAAAAATGTGATCTGATCTTCGTCTGTGTCATAAGTTCAAGACACTGATTTGTTTCCAAAACATACTTTTCCATCTCTCAACCATTCTGTTGTTGATTTTGGTCAATTGTTTCTTGTTTCTTGAATACCCGCAGTGATTGCAAGACCACCAAGCTGTGAAGTAACAAAGCAGTCCCTAACCACAGTGTGCCCTCCATCATGCCTTCCAGTTAGGATGAGGCTTTGGTGTAGATATTTTTGCCATTTTTGGCAAAAAAAAAAAAAAAAGTTCTTTCTTTTGTCTCTTTCATCTGAGCATGAGTAGTGTGTACTCTTGAATTTTGTACATTTATGAACAACTTGTCTTATTGTAGACTGATGAACAGCCAGACCTTTGGAAATGCTTCTTTCCCCTTTTACAGCGTTGTGGATCATTGGGCCTCTTTTGGTTTTGTATAGCTGCACTAAGAAAATTTCTCACTGTCCTCAGTGTGTAACCATTACAAATTATACAGGGGTGCATTGGTATCTTATGGCAAAAAAGAATCTTTTTTCCAGTTTGTCTTTGTTTATATCTGTCTTTCATCATTTCACCATTATTCCTTTGGAATAGTTTGTTTCAGGCTTAACCTGCTAAGTTTAGGCCTCATCCACACAGGCTTAGAAACCTATCAATGGCCCACTGGCAACCACTGGTCACTAAGGAAAAATGTGTATTCCCCAACTGGTTGCTGAGTGGTTTCTGGAGGTTGCTCAGAGTTTCCGTGAAATCAGTTGCTAAAGCCCCAGTCACGCAGTCAGTGACCCCTGGCAACCACTGGTCACTAGGGAAAAATGTGTATTTCCCAACGGATGGCTGCTGGAGGTTGCTGGCAGTTGCTAGGTGAAATTGTATACAGTGCTGCCTTTTGCTCTTATCTAGTCTCCAACTACTAACTGAGCGATGGTGCTGGGCACAACAAACCCCGCCCCCCGACGGACGTTTTAGCTGATTTAAACGTTGTCTTCACAAACATGTCACTCTCCAAACTCTGAATCACCGAGATAACACATATTATTGTCCATGCTCTATGCTCTATGTTAAAGATATTTTGTTTTTTGGTTTTTTTTCAAATTTTCTGGATTGTTTTTTTTTTTTTAACCTTGAGCCAATTATGGCAAAAATGTAATCAGGTGATCTAGGGGTCACTGAACATCTTTTGTGCAAATTTGATGTGAATTTGATTGGTTGTTTTGTTAAGAAACAAACAAACACACAGAGAAAAAAATCAAACTAAAACAATACCCTGTTCCCCCCTCTGGAGGCGGGGTAAAAATTGTGTCCTTTGTTGGTTGTGGTGGTAAGGCATAACTTTTCCTTTGAAGGCGGACCTTTTCCATTTCTGGATTGCACTTTTTCAAGATTCACTGCTGCTTGCAGAGTAGCTGGTGTATGTTTGCAGACAAGTTGGCTTCTTCCATCCAAGCTTAGGGCAACATTGGCAATCTGCTAGTGGCCAACCTTCAGCAACCTTCAGCAAACACTCGTCAACCGGTCAAGAAATACACATTTTTCCCCGAGACCTTATTGATGGGAATGTTGCCTTTTGACTGTTTTTGGTTGTCACGTTTTCAGTTTTCTTTTCTGCTGATTACATTATCCACCATCATACGCAAACATTTTCACCCTTATGAATTGAAGCTCCAAGTAGTGGACACAATTGTGTAAACATATCCAGTTGTTTGTATTTGTGTCGTGCACTGTACTCACGTCCACTTTTTAACTTTCACTTTCTCCTGAATGTCTGGAATTTAACAAACTGAAAAATATAGATTTCAAAGTCACGTAGGTTAGAGGTCAGTCAGGCTTCATGCACCCAGAGGCCCATTTTAGAGAGGTGAATAATTTAAGCCATGCTCAGTGGGGTAGTGTAGCATTACAACACCAGGAGAATGAGGATGAAAAAGCCAAATTACCAAGGGCAAAGGGCACAAGTAGGAATCATCCTTAATTAGTGGTTACCATGGAGTGCAGCTCAGTGTACACAATGAAACAAAGACAGGCTAGCAACTGACCATCAAGACAACACAAAGATCACATGCATCACGCCAGTGAAAAAGGAACTAATGAAGTGATTTGATAAAATGTAACTTGTAATTAGTTGAACTGATCGTGTAACAAATTGAAAGTAAAAACATGGATACTATTCCAGTCATTCACTGATTTCACCCCATTAGATTCACCTCATATCCAAATGTTGTGAGAATTATGACTGAGTTCCCTTGTGTGCCATTATTATTTATCCATATTAGTCTGGCATAATAACATTTTTATACTGCCTCATCTTTATCCTGCACACATCGAGCCCTGCACACATAACTTTAACTTACATGTTCACACAGGCTGTATTTGATTGCAGTTCTCGTGAATTAATTAGACATATGGATTTTTAGTCACAGCTTCAAGGACTAAAATCATAAACAATCACAGCAACAAGGTCATAACCTCTGCGTCAAAATGGTTAATCCCCGAGCTGATGATAACAGCTCTACGAAAGGGAAAAAGATGTTATCCGCAAATCGACTGTCTGCTATTGATGTTGGTGTTATTATCTCCAGATTGGCTCTGAATTAGAACAATGGTCATTTTAAGAACCATTTCCTCTTCCTCCCAGCCTGCTGCATGTGGTACACATTAGGCAACATGCCACTGAGCCAAATATCTTCATTTTTATCTTGATTCATGCCCCCATATTTTGGACAGATTTATAAAAACTTTGCAATTAAATAACAGTGTATTATGTGGCATTGTGTTACATGTACTATCTTTCTGAAATAAAGACATTTTCAGTGGTTGTTTTCAAAGACTTTCTATTTCATTTATATAATGCCAAATTACAAAAGTCATCTCAAGTCTCTTTATATTGTATGATAAAATTATTGTATATAGAAGATTTGTTGCTACCTGTTTAATTTTATAAATGACTACCAAAATAATAAAAATGAATAAAACAAAACAATACTGTAAACTATGTGGAATGGGAATCTATAATCCCATCTCTTTGTGGGTAACTCTAGGCAGCCAGTGGGATGCGTGGCACAAAAAGGAAGGAGGTTGGAGGCGGCAGATAGTGAGCTGCAACGCACTACAGCATAGCGGGTCATAGGAGGAGCCAGGAGGACAGAGAGTGTTGTTCCCAGAAGTTGAATGCAGTGAGGCGGGGTGTCAGCTAGCACACCAGCGACCTGCCTTCCCTCCGCCTTCCCAGCTGCTGGGAAAGATGGAGATACCAGCAAATCAGTGTTTGTTCAGCCACTCCACAAATATCCCCTCTCCAGATTGCGTCTGGCCAAGGAAACAGCACTTGACCAGGATTCTGAAATGATTATTGGTGGCAGTGTCCTTCTGGGGCTGCTTTTCTAAATGTGCCAATAAATTTCACATGTCCAGCTTTGTTTTGCTTTCATTAGGCCTCTAATCTCCATCCCAGGGCCAGGCTGATTCTACCATGAGTGAACTCTCTGTTTTCTCTAGAGCCAGTGATTAATGACTGGACAGCATCATTACCAGTGCTCTGCTCTGGAGTTACATATCTGCTTCTGTTGACTCTGCCACAATCAGTGCAACGCTGTAACATATGCATTTATGTGCTTTTACATCTATGTTGTTTGCAGATATCAACTGCTTGTGTTTAACAGTCAGCATATTTCATGATGTCATGTTTGTCATTTACAACGTGCCCATCATATTATTTGTGTTTGATTTAGCCTCTTAGAGTAATTTTGAGTGGCGCAGCTATGAGAGACCTTTGCTCAGACAGTGACAGTCACTTTATCTTTCAGATGTAACTTGTATGTTCATATCGCTTCAGTTTCAACATGGTGTAAGGACAGCTAATGGACTTAAGGAATCTGACCTGCCAATAACCCCACATCTTTTACAACATGGTCATTGTTCATCTTCTCCTTTTAAAATGTATATGCCCTTAGTAGCTAGCTATTAACTTGACATTTACAGTACTTTTATTGACTCTTGAGTGCATTGATTCATAAAAGTCATGCAAGTACTCATCTCCTAGGATATTAGTCACCCATCCCTTTGATGCTGTAATATCATATTTTTGCTCTTTGTCTCAACTCGGTGCCTTAGGCATGGAGACATATGCAAGGCCCTACAAACCATAGCACCATAAACCCCGCCTCTGTGCTGCATTATATATTCAGTTAAGCTGAATGTGTTTCCACATGACTAATAGATGATGCATACTGTCAGGCAGGCCAGGTTTCTACTCTAGTTGAAGGCCAGACAGTGTGCGCTGGGAACAGGAAACCTAGTTTTTCAAATAAAGACAGAGTCACCTGTAGAGTGGAGGCAGCAGGTGCTCTGGCTCTCAGGTCTCCTCACCTTTACTGTCTAGGGAGTGTGTGTGTACTGCCTGCAAACTGGGTGCTAGAAGGGAAGAGAGATGGGGAGGGAGTTACTATAAGCAATTGTGCACTCCTTCTGTGAAATATGGTAGAACACCCCCAACACCAATTAGAGCTCAAAGCCAAAGCAGCTTGAACCTAAAGAGGAAAGCCTTAAAAAGTATCCATCTCTACACTGATGAATGATATTTTCACAGCAATGAAGCTTCCATTGTTTATTTTTCCTTTTTCCAGGTGTTATTTTTTTAATACCAGATTGAGTGTTTTCCCAGCGAGTGAATAAGCCTGTCATTCCCATATTAAACACAACGCTGGTCCAATAAATGGACACCACCTGTTTAAACGGTCAGTGCCATGTTAGGGTCAAGCAGGGTCCTGTTTGATTGGCCACATCGAATGGACGGAACACGCCGCATGCCCTCTGTGGTAACTTTAAAAAATGTTCAGGAAGTTTGGTTCACCCTTTACGGCCTAGGACATTTCCTACTACAGGAGTTAAGCACTCAGGACAGGAAACCATTTGCTGTGGCTGTAAGATCTCTTTAATGACTGTCTAACTAGAAACAGGCCGGTCTAATTCAGTGCCTGGAGCCAGCAGGAATGGCCTTGCATCTAGACGTTGTTAGAATATTTACTGCTTCTTCGATGGGAGTCTTTTTGACACTGCTGCAATAAAATTTACAAGGAATCCCTTTTTAGCGTGATGCGAGGCAAAGTGTGGTCAAGAGGGGAAGAAACATGCTTGAAAAAGTAGCTGGCCATTAAAGTTATCATTTGTCTTTGTTTATGTGAACCAGGAACTACGGACGGCTGACATTTAAACAGCATTTGATCGGCTTTGTCCCCGGTTACCTCAGAACGCTGTTGGTTGATGGTCAGAATCATCTGACTTTGCAGTATGTCAGAGAGGGTGACTGTGTTGAATTGTATGGCCTTAGTTTTAGTAAATGTGAAAGGGTCAGTGTTGTCCTTGGGAGGGAAAAAGCTGCTGATTCAAACATATTGAGCTGTTAATGCCCTCTAACTTTTTCTTCACTGGTGTCAAATGTTGTTACACTTCACATCAAAGCCCGTTTCCTGTCATGAGAGCTGCAGGGTAACCATATGTACCATAGAGCTCAGCGCCGAACAACTTAGTGTCTTGGTTACTTCGGGATTGGTAATGGATTAGGGGTGTTTGTGTACATGTTCGTGTGTTACATGCCTATGTGGGTGTCCATGCGCTGCCGTACATGGCATGTTAGTCCTCCTGCTGACTGAGGAAATGAGCTGGGACCACCAGAGGTGATTGTGCATGTGCAAGCAGAGACTAGGATTGGCTTGTTCCAGTCACTGACTGACTAGGCCTGTTCTGTGACCCACCAAGCCTCATGCCCCCCACCCACCACCCTCCCTAAAAAACCTTTGTTTAATAAGCCCAGGGAGTGGTGGCCCTTTTTTCTAAAGTGCCACCGTGTCTGGACAAACTGACACACTTCAGTTTCACTGCAACCCTTCCACCCTCCTTTCTCTTTCTTCCACTGTGGATTTAAACAAATGCAGTCAAACTCAATTAGAGGAGAGTGAGAGCAGCACAGGAGAGGCGCTGGTAATAGTAACTTTGTTCAGCTGGTTCCTGCTGTGACCAGCCCTCATTTAAATGAGCCGCTTGATAACCCTCAGAAATACGATCCCAGTGAGGGAGAGTAAAGGAGGTAGTCTCTCCACTTTCCTTGTTCCCAGTGGAGCTTCTTTTAACAGGCCTCTTACCTCTCTGCTTGAAGGGGCACCTCAGCGACACAGATGAGCCAGTTGGGACAGGGAAGGGGCATTCATTTTCTGCATGTTAATGCTTATCACATCAAATACTGTAATCATGTTCAAGCTAACACTTGTAATAGAAGAAAGAAAAAATGTTTACTCTTAGATCAAAGCCTTACATAACTGTCAAAATAATAAGATTTTCATGTGGGAAAAATACAAAAATCTCAAAACAAATCTCCAAAACTCTTCCTGAATTGCTCAAATGTGCTAAACTCCACCCATCTGGGGCTCTGAGTGGGATGAAACAAATGCTTAGAACAACTTCAATTTGACCTAGGTTTCCTCGCAGCTCCCTAGCAAACTTTGAAGTGTTCTTATCATTGATTTTGTGTTTCTTGTCTTAACATGTCTCCCAGACAGACACCAACTGAGATGAGTGTTAAAATACTGTTATCCAGATCATTGCATGTGAGGTAATGGAACAATTGATAAGGTGTCCTACCACATACTGGGTAAACAATGCACCAGAAAAATTGTGTCATCATTCCTTACTCGCTCTAAGCTATATTTGTACTAACTGTGTGATTTGTTCTCTGAAGTTGAGGTGGTCTCTCAACGCTATTGAGGGGGGGAAACCAAGTGTCTTGAAAAAAACAACCTATAATGTTTGTAGAGTTGTTTTCTGTGATGTGATTCAGTCTCGCAATGGATAGTTAGTTTTTTGTTTGTTTTGTTTGTTTTTTTTTGTTTGTTTGTTTGTTTTTTTTGGGGGGGGTATCCCAAAATACAATGAAAGCATGAACAACAACGTGTGGTTACATGTATTGTTACTGCGTTCTCTGAAGTACAATGATTGATGTGCTCGAGGAAGGGGTTAACTAGCTCTGAATATTCTTGAACTGTAGCTTGATGGGGTGGAGTCAGAGGGCTTTGATCCATTTCTCAGTATGTTTCCCAGCTGATCTTAGAGCTCGACTGCAGAGCTGCTGCAGGCAGATGGCCCTTTTGTCACTGTGAAAATAAAAATCCAATAAACATGGTAATTATAGAAAATGTTGGGCACTGTGTAAGGATCTACTACTGAGCTCTTGTTCTTGTTCTAAGAATGGCAAATACGATTTATGGGACTTTTTGTAAAGCAGCACTAGTCGAACAGAAAACACCAGGCCCACCTGGAATTAGACACATGGAAGACATAATGATAGATTCTATACTCTTTGAAGTTGTGGCAATCAAATAAAAAAAATGTAGAATTTAGGTTTGCTTAAGTACTGATTGCTTAAGCTAATTACACATTGCCAGAAGCTAAACATTATACTGATGCTTCATATCAAGGTTTGAAGAGTTAGCCACATTGCTCAGAGAATTGTTTGTGATTGAATGCCTCTCTATTACGCTGATAGCACATCAGAGAGGGGAGCCTGTTGGGCCTTTGATAGGCAGTTAATGGTCCATAAGGCATTGGGAAAAGATATCTCTGTGAATCCACAGGTCTCATTGCCGATATTCCCTTCTCCCCCCTTTTGAGCACCGATCAAGCTGTGACACCAGGCTGTGTTTCCGTCAGCACTTTAAGAGATGTGATTTATAAGACCATGAGGTTGGTGTCAGCTCCAGAAAAATTACAAACAGTAAAAACAGGCAGAATAAAGCTCTCACGGCCACAGGTCAATAGCATGTCGCTTTTGCCGTGGCAGAGATACATTTTAATGTCCTCAGCGTTCTTTTGTGCAAACTAAAAATGCTCACTTGTACTTAAGGGTTTGAATACAAGCAGCTTGTCATTCACCACAGAGTCAAGAAGGATGGTTGCGGTCTTTTTGTGTAATAATTTTGTAGCCAAGTTATCTGTTAAGAAGCAGGTGGTCATTTTTAAATACATGTTTAGCCTGTGTGAGGACTAGTCACAGCCCCAGCATGGCAGTGTTACATTAATAACACAGATGTGGGGGTGGAATGGGGGCAGAAGGGTTGCACAGTCAGGCCCTATTATACACCACAGTGAAGAAGTCTGTGGGTGCAGCGCTACACTTCAAGCATCTCTTTATTTTGGCTCTCGTTACATGCTTCAATCCCACAGAAGGTGCTGTTGTATGTGTGTGTCAGGGAGTGGAATATAATGCAGAAGTCCCTCTGAGGAAGCCAGTGTCACTAACCAAACATTACTTTTTCGCCTCCCCTGTTGGGTTCAATAAAGCCCCAGTGGGTACACAATACCATCCTGATTTATGCCGGCCCTTCCATTTGTTATTGTTGTCAAATTTGATTACAATTACGTATATCAGAGCCCTTTTTGTTGTTGTTGATTGTTGCAGGGTGTTATAATCAGATTAGCGTGATACACCACAATGGCAGCCACAGCTGCTTGAGAGGCTACAGGCGTCTGCTTGGGGGAGAGAAAAAGACTGACTACTAACTAATAACACTGAGGTGGCTGGAGATGGTGACTTCTTTTAGCAGCTGCTGTGCACGAGCCAGCTAGATCACAGATACCACACCATGTTCAAAGCTTGCTTAGAGATTTTACAATAAAATATATATTGTTTTAAAAGCATCTTTTGCAAGCTGGATATAGATTTTTGGGGGCATTTGACTGAAATCAAATATTCCAACATGTAACATAATGGCTTGCAAACTTTCTATTCAAAGTTGTTCAAGTGAAAACACACTGGAAATTCTGGTTTTTGTAGAGCCTTGTATGTGGAGTTAAATCACAATATTTCATTTTGTTCAAACGTAGAAAATTTCATGCATGTGTACCGATTACTATACCTACATGAAGTAAAGACTTTATTCAAAAGCTGAACTATGAGTTGGGGCAGCACAGTGTTCTCCCCGTGCCTGTGTGCGTTCTCTCTGGGTACTCCGGCTTCCTTTCACGGTTCAAAGACATGCCATTAGTGGGGTTAGGTTAATTGGTGATTCTAAATTGCCCATAGGTGTGAATGTGAGTGCGAATGATTGTTGCCCTGCAACAGACTGGCAACCTGTCCAGGGTGTACCCCACCTTTCCCCATATGACAGCTGGGATAGGCTCCAACCTCCCTGCCCCATGTGACTGAAAGGAAATGAATGGATGGGTGAACTGTGAGTTACCAAAAAAGTTGAAGCATTATAAAAGTCATTTGTAAGCAACATCAGTATCAAATTGATTGGTGTTGCATAGATGGCCTAAACAAAAGGAATTTTATTTGATTTAATTAAAATCTGTTTTGCAGCATTTTACCTTAGCATTTTACCTTAGCTTACCTTAGCTTGACTTTTTACTATTCTCTGCTCCTTTCACTTTCCTGACCTTTTTTGGCTACATTTGGCATCATCTCTGGCCTGCCATGACATTCTTTCTTTTAAAACAAAGGAGTCGGTAGTTATACTCCTCAGATTATCCCTAAGCCTGAGCTTGCTCACCTTACAAAAGAACTTCCCAAGGCTAAAGACGAAAGTGGCAGTTCTGCTTGTTATCAGCACACAGTTCAAAAACTATGGAACCACTCATTTGTCAAAAGTGGCGCAAAAAAAAAAACATAATCATGAGCAATAAATTTCATTTCACAGGTACAGGTTTTCATTTTCACTCATGCAATCAAATTCTGTGCACGTAAACTTGACAACCCCACGTGTAGAACTCAGCAGCCAATCACACGTGGAAGTCATGCATGTGAGAGTGTCTGCTTGGCGAGCACTGGAATTCTGGTGTCCAGGTGTATTTACTCTGGAGGAGGCTGTAAAACTTTGTGAAAGGGGTCTGATACAAGATGATGAGCAAGCGAAGCTCACTTCTGTTCAATGACAGCGACAATGAGAGGAGTTTTTGAGGATATCCTGAAATTTTCTGTTGGTAAGCGCTGCTGTTTTTGCTGCTGTTAGCTGCTGCTAGCTAAAACTTTCTTTGATGTGTCTCTAACATTGTTGGAATTAGCACTTAGTGAATAAACTCTACGTATGTATGTATTTTTAATTGATTAATTGTAAGTTTATGAGAATGCATCAGTTTGTTAGAAGACATAATTACACACTAATCATGTTTGAATACAATATTGTTTTTTTCTATTAAATAACCTCAAAAAAATGTCGGATTGTACCTTTAATCCTGAAGAAATCTTAAAAAGTGGAGGATTCAAAGGCAAATTCTGAAGCATAACATATTGTCGCAGGGTTAGGGTTAAAGCATAATTTATGGTATCACAAATTTCTTGATCTGCGTTTCCGTTTGGACGGGGGGAGAGGGGTTTACACCCACCCCAGATGCGGTGCCATTAAGTCCTCCAAGATTCTGACTGCACATTGCTGGAAGCGGATGATGTATGCATCTGCCGATTACTGATTGGTTGACAAGTCAGCTGGAGCAGGGAAGGGAGCTACAGTGGAGTTCACCAGGAATGGGTGACCCACAAAAAAAAACATACAGTATGAAAAGCACAATCAGTGGCCGCAGTGGAAGCTTTTCATTGTTTTTAATACTCGTTTGCACTTCAGCTCGTTGTTCGTTATAACTGACAATGATACACAGACCAGTTGCGCCACATACTATGTACACTGCCTCCATCTGACAACAGAGTTCTCTGCAGGCAAACAGGCCATCCCCGGACTACCAGCGGACAGCAAACGCGCTACCTCTGCTGGGCCATAAATCCCACTTAACTGAGTTTAACACAGTAAACAGAACCTGTCAATCACAGAGGTTGTGGGGTCACTGCTTTTAAAGTGACTGATCACACCAGGCCCTTCTTCCTTTGGGCTCCACCCTCTAAACTATCAAAAGTATTTATTATTCAAGAGTGGAATTTAGCTTCAAGAGAAGAGTTGCCTGCAAGAGCGTGAATCTGCTGCAGCGCTTGCCACGCGTATAGTCTCACGTGTATGATGTCTTCGTGCACTTGACTGTTGAGTTCTGCGTGCACAGGTTCTTGAATTTACACACGAGGAAATTAATTGCATAAATGCCAACTCGCTGCAGCTTAACCTGAGTGGCTGCTCCACTTTCTCTGCTCCTGCCCTTGCTGGAATGCTCAAATCCTGTTCCAGTATGGAGCAGCTGAACTTATCATGGTGGAGCTTTGATAATAATCATGCTGTTGATAATCTGAGCTCCAGTGTTACACATCTCAACCTCAGCGGTTACAGAGAGAGCCTCACGGTAGATGATGTGAAGGTGCTGGTGGAGGGATGCCCCAAGATTAAAACTCTAGATTTGAGTGATGGCTGACTGCATACCTGTCCTCAAACAGCTCAAGCATCTGCTGCATCTGTCCCTGAGTTGCTGTTATCATATTCACCTTGCTGCTCTCACCTACCTGGGTAAGATGGTCCCCATGCTGTGCCAGCTGGATGTGTTTTGACTGGTGCAGGACAGCCATCTGCCCTCTCTAAAGAAGGAGATGCCTCACATGAGCATCAAGACCTTTCTCCAGCATCTTCTGGCCCGCACCAGCTAGTAAGTGTCGACTGCAGTTCGGATTGTAACAGCCATGGCCCCTTCTTGTTTCTTTAGCCCAGTTAATGCAGAGACTTTGGTCCTGCAGTATTACATTCAGGTCTGACCTGGTGTGCTGAATTAGAGCCACGTTTCAGCGTTTGCTGCTAAAGAATATGCTTTCAGTCTTGCTTGCACAACTGTACAACCTGCAAGCTTGTAAAGAAGTCCAGTTTGTTAATGGAAACTTTAAAAAAAAATGGTTTTAGGTTCTAATGTGTTAATTCTTTTTAAAAATGTTGTGTCTCCAAATAAGGGCAGCAGCTGGGCCGTGATTCTCCACATGACTTGTCAGAAACATTGTGGGTGTGTTGAGGATGAGAAAAGGAGAAGGGACTAACTAGGAAGTAGCAGGATGCAGCCGCAGAGCTGCGCCTGTCAGTTTACATGATGAATGAATCAGTTTCGCATCAGTCTAATGCTGAGCAGCTATAATTGGATTATTTACACAGCACAGAGGCACATGGGGTCTGGCCATCTTAACCCCAGGTGGTTTCTGAACTTCTGCTCTTGGGCCATGGACTCTGACCTACAGTCAATACCTTGTGCTGTTGAGCTGGTTTTTCCCAGTTAACACTACTAAAATCTGCACATCTGCTCTGGCCGTTGTGCCACCGGCACAAGCATTTATCCAGCGTAATGAGAAATGTGTGTACTAATGTAAAGATAAGTTTGCAGGAACATTGAACGCTTAGAGTAATCTTGCACATTCTATCATATCAGCGGTTGAAAACAGACTGTCTTTGACTTTTTTGTCTAATAGAGTAATATTATCCAATTGGTTATAATGTGCAGGCTCCCTTAACTGAAAAATGCTTTTGGCCAGTTTTACATATCTTTATTTATTTATATATGTATTTTTTACTCATTCCTTTTAAAGTATACTTCAATACCTAAGAAGTTCTTTCTGTTTTTTTCTCTATAAAAGTTGCTCAAGAAATAGCACCTCAATCCTACTAGGGGCTGTTGAGTGTAATTTCCTAATCTTCAAGGCTAAATTCAGTGTCACCCTGCTGCTAATGTGTAACTCGCAGATCACGTTGAGGAAGTTCAAGTGACTATCTCGAGCAGGAGATAGTTTTCTTGGCCCCTGGTCAGCATGAGCACTCAGAGCGACTGGTGGAACATGCAGTCAGGGAGATGTTTCTTTACGGCAATGCCTGTAACACCTCACATCATGCTGCGAGCGCAGTGAATTTATGTGTATAGAAATGCAGCTTGCTCAGAACAGTCTTGGCAGAGGACAGATTCATTTTGTCATGAAGCATTTTCTGTTTTATTTTAGGTAGTAAAAGTTTTAATAGAGGGAGATTTTTAACATTGGATTAATATGTAAATTTCTACGAGGGCTCTCCTCGGTTATTGCTTATATGATGCTTTTATGAGTTTGATTTTGAAAATGAACAGAGCTATTGCAAATGAAATGAAATGTAATACCTGGACAAAGATTCAAGTGTGACCTCTGAAGAACTGAATAAAACAAAGTGGATTTGGCATTTTTCATTTTACCTCTCATTGCATTTTATATGTGCAGTATTTATGTTGTTGTTGCTGTTACAAGATGTCCCTACATTATTTTTAAGAACTTTTACCCAAAATAGTGCAGTTAATATTGTTATCCTAAGTTACTTCTATCTATTTATCTTTTTTAACCAATAAAATGATCGAATCTTTATTACACCTTAGTCGTTCAAACCCCGGTAATACTCACTACACCCAGGATCCTCATCACATTCTGCTGTCTACAAAGTGGGTTCTCAGGCTACAGGCCCCCCCCACACACACACTTATTTACTCTGATTAAAAACCAAAACAGTAATGTCTTCTGTCCAGTGAAGAAAGTACATACCCATCTTTTTGCATACTGCATAAATTCTGTGGAAAATTCCTCAGGATTGTTTTTTATTAGGGTAAAGTTCCCAGGAGCTGCACAGCCAATAAAAAGCCAACAAGATAAAAGAGCAGGGAGGATTAGGAAGGGATGAAAGCTGTAAAATTTTCCATATTATCTTGTGAAAAGCTATGTTCTCTGCTCTCTCTTATTACATTTACCTTAATTATTCTGAAGGACAGAGCCAAAGTAGGAGTAATTTGAACTTCAGCAAGTCATTCCCAGCACACTTAGTACTAATTTGGATACTTTTGGCTTTAGTATTTTGACATACATTTCTTTTCTCCATGGCAAGAAAATTGCCATTGACTTGGTTATAAATTAAGTACATTGTTGTACGAAGACAACCTGACTCGAACCCCTCCTCCTGTCCCCTGTGTTGCGTGTCTGGGAATCACACCGCAAGTAATGGAGACTCATAAAAGGCGAGCTGAAGAGACATTGAAATATCTGAACCTTGCAAAGATAAACAAACTGAGGTATTCATTGCACTTTTTATAGGCTGTCCATAGAATTCTGTCCTCTCAGGACTTTTTGGTGCAATGTTGAGTTTTTAGCGTTGCAGATCCATTTGCACAATCAAAGGCATGCACACAGTCCCCCTGCATATAAAAGCAACTGCGTCCGCACACGACCAATTCTAAACTCTCGCACAGACCCAGGCGCACACAAATACAATAAATAAATAGTTAAATAAATGGGCTTTACTTTGCCCAGTTCATGGATCAGTTTTCACTGTTTAGTTCTGAGAACCATCTGGGTCTCTCCTTTCACTCCGCTCTGTGGAGCACAGATGCTCCTTTTGTGGTGGGCTCCAGATCCTAATAAGCAGTTAAAATATTTACCGAGGTGTTTTTCCCCCCACCGACCACATTTTGCTCTCCTGTTTCTTCTTTTTTTTATTATTATTATTATTTATACCTTTTCACAGGCAAAAAATGGAGATGTCCACTAAATGTGATTGATTGGGCTTAAAAATGGCCATTATTACCATTAAGCTCCACATGTCAGCTGCTGCTTTTGTGCTGGCTGTATTTCTAAGCTAACCAGTGATCCATGAGCACAGACAGGAGGGGGAAGAATGTAATGCTCTGAAAGAAATGCCCATTTCTCTATGCATCCTTCACTTGATTAAAAATACAGCTGCAGACACTAGCATACAAGAGGCTGAGAGAGTCAAAGAAAGAGGAATGAGAAGAAAGCAGAAATGAGACAGAGAGCAAAGGGGAGAAGCCCTGACGCTATAAGAAAAGGAACTCTTGCTGAATCAGAGAAATAACTTCTTTCAACTGGCAGAAAAGAAGAACGATGGTATAATAGGTACATATGAGTACATGCTGAAAAGTTTGCACGTGCAATTATGTGGCAAAGAGCTAACTGAGTTTCCAGCACACATGGAAATCAAAAGTTGTGGAATGTGAGGCGGGGGTTGGTGTGAATCTGTTTACTGTTGTTGTTACTAAACAGCAGCAAGTTGTCAGCCCGCTGCATTCAGTGAGTGAATGCTCACCATCTAGTGTAAAAATGAAAATAACCACCGAAACAACATTTCAAAGCTTTATCAAACACTGACATAGAATATCAAACAGAACGTTATTTAATATAAAGTATTAAACTGATATAAAAAATGATAGAAGCAATAGGAATTCTAAATTTTATCCATATGTTGTTTTAATGGTGTGTGTGATTCATTTACAAATCATATGAATGCAGGACCTTTAACATCCTGATTGGGCATAGCTGGCATCATAATTATGTGTTTAGATGATATGAGTAAGACATTACCTCATGGGAGATATAAACAGCATAGCCTCATAGTTGTGTGATCTAGTGAGTCATCACAGTCACACACTGTGTTTAGATTTGACTTCCTGGCTTTTGCATGTACTGTAAGTGGACTAATACGGTATTATTTAAGCTACCCAGTGGACGAGAATGAGGTTGTTTTTTTGGGGTTTTTTGCCCACTTCAGGAATATGTTTTGGGGCATTGTTAAAAGCAGGAAATAGTAATTTCACCATGCACTTCCTGTACAAAAGTTTCCACAACAGCGTCATTCCCCTTAGATTAAGGAAGAAGGAGGAAAAAAAAGGGGGGGGAGGGGGAAACACATGCCGCTGAACAACTTGCTACACAAATCCTCAGCTCATCCTTTGATAATTTCTCTTGTATATGTAGGTGAGGGTAAATAATGCAGTGCAGTGGAAAATTTTCATTGCTTACACGTGCTTTGTTTGAAATAAGGCTTGTAATCAGAAAACTGGAGTCTGTGAAGCATTGTGGTATCTGCTTTATCTCTTGTAACGCAGAGGTGGTTCCTTGGTGTTGGATGACATGATCCAGTGACTCAGACCCACAAGAGACACTAAGGTGACAGTGGCAATAGGGCTCCAGAGTGTTCTATAAAAGTCATCAGTCATGTATGCTCAGCAGCTCTGGTCATTAATTTACTGTGTAGGAGGCGGCTGTCCACCTCCAAATCCAATTGAGTTTTCATGAGAGACAAAGAGTCTGCCCATGCAGGCATTTTATCTCACAAGTGACCAACCTGAACAGTATCAGTGACATGTTTTCCACCATTGTTCACTAGATGGCACAGGATATGCTTGTGTCTGCTTTACTATATTTTCATAACTGCAGACCCGTGTTGATACAGTGCACGCTGAGGACAAAAAACACCAGACCACGCACAGGGTGCGGAAAACATGACCTCACACGTGCTGTAGAAAGGGAAGATTCCAAGAGGTCAAAGCACTGTTGTTCCTCAGAGGGGAAGTGCGCCAGGGTCCCCGAGGCCATTGAGTGACCTCACCAGGCGATGGATCGAGCAGAGGGCAATCTGCTCAAGACGCCCACCAGCAGCTCGGTGCTAACGCTACAGCTGGAAATAGGACGCAGCAGAAGAATTCAATCCAGAGCTGCGTAGAGGTCTGCAGGTTTTTATTCTGCACTGATTAGATCCTTGTCTCTGGTTGAAGCTGCACAGTGAAATCAAACTGGTGTTTAATTGTAATGAAAACCAGCACACATCATGGCTTTTAGTTGTCTGGACAAGCACAACACAGCTGCGCTACATTCATTACATTTTTTATTGGAGATTCTTGTTCCTCTTCTTTTCTTCTTCTTTATTTGGTCAAATTTGAGAAACAAAGTTATCGTCCAACCTAATGACTCCAAAGTAATCACTATTCATAAATTATTGTTATTGAATTGCAAGTTTCGTAAAAACATAATTCATCCAGGGGCACCATCATATTTAATCATCCATCATCACCAGTGTGTGACTAAATTTAATGCATTTTCCGTAATATTACTGCTAAGAGCATCCATAATGTTTCATAACCAAGTGGCTCCTAATCCTAGTTATAATGGCTTCAGTTTTATTCACTTGTAATTTGCAAAGGACATTTTAAAACACTTTATTCATTAAGGCATTGCACTTTGTCACTAAAGTTCTTTAGTTTATTGCTTAATGATTGTAGAAGAACACACTGTACTGCAAACTCTTGTTGACACTGCACATCCGTGATGCTCACCCTGCCATGCCTGACTGCCTGTTTCTTTTCCCCGCCTCCAGTGGTCTGCCTTTGGTCTCCTTTGAACTAAGTCATCTCTTTTGCTTCCTGTATCTCAACCTTAGCATCCCTCTCTTCCCTCCCCGTGGTCACCGCTCTCTTCCTGTTCTTAGTGAGACTGAATTTACTTGGTGAAGCAGATGCCACGTGGGCCCCCTTTTTATAGCTCTGCACCGTTTGTTTTATTTATCTGACAGCCGTCCCCCCGTATTGTCCCGGGTTATCAGCGCTCTCCTGCAGATCACGTTACTGCCTGTGTGAGGCTCTGACCCATCTCAGGGTTCACCTTTAAATCTGATTCTTATCATTACCTCCGTGATAAATAGGCACAGCTTAGGAGAAGATTACTCGGCCTGTCCCATTCCCCTTTTCCCACTGTCAACGGTGCTCTCCACTGGGCCCCAAGCTGTCATCCTAGTCTCAATCAGGAGGAAGGCAAGTAGGCAAGTACTCAGCTCTGTTCCTCTAAAGATTTGGTGACTTTAGAAAAAGAAGGGGGGGTGGAGGGGGGACTACCACTGTTCCCATGTGAATGGTCTCTTATCTCCAGTGGGCGTCCTTAAAACCCTCTTCCCACTCTGCCTTGCTCCTCTGAGAGTTAGTCAGCACATCGTCATACTGACAACTGAGCTCCCACATCGATTTTTCACACGGTTCTTATCTAGGGCAATAGTTTCAAAAAGGTTTTTTTCTTTGCTAATGAAAGTGGTGTCATTTCAGATGTAATACACATACCTGCTATTCCCACTCTCTCGTCTGTGCGTGGCGTTATCTTCCAGGAGTTTGCTTCACTTTTGTTATCTTTTCCTGCTTTTCTGTTGCTTTTTACGCATGTGCTTCTCACCCAAAAATGCAAGATTTTGATGCAGGAACACACCTGCACAACAGACGGCACACCACAGCAAACATGTTTCCCACCACATCGATTTATGATATTGTTGGTTTGCTTTTCTTTTTTTCCCCAAATTAAATTATTTTGTCCAAAAAAAAAAAAAAGCTACGCACAAGAAATAACAAATCAAAGCTCCTTTCAGGCCAAGTTGGACAGATTTGTATGAGATCTTTAGAATAAGGTATTTTTCTGTTTTTAACATTGTAACTGTTTGTGGTTTACTAACAGCACAGCACTGCCTCAATCATTAACATTGTGTTAAACCCTTACAAGAATACATTCACTGACAGTAGTTAATGCACCAATAAGTATTAACTAACAGTTCAGTAACAGTTAACTGTATCCAGTAATCATTTACTGAAGGGGTTCACTATTGTAATTATTTAGTTGTAAAGTTGGTAAATTTCTTATTGAAAGTGTAATAGCAAAAATATCTTTCTGAATAGATACATAAATCTGTGTCATTCTGATTGTGAAATCAGTTATTTAATCATTGTAAATCAATCCTTACTTATGAAGTGTTACTTGAGGAATGCGTTTTTCAACTTTACATTAATAGTGACAAAGTGAGCATGTGATTGAGTAAATCTCATGTATACAGTGTTAGAAATGCAATAATTTAGGTCCCATGAGAATAAAGAAACAGGCAAACTTCCACATGACCACAGAGTGACCACTGATATCAGCCTCTACCAAATAAAGTCATAAACTGGAAGATTGGAAAGTAACTGGATAGTCATCAACCTTTCATTAAAAAAATAAAAAATAAATACATAAATCCTAAACTGTTCCTAATAAAATGGCATAACTTTGAATTTTATGACATGACATTTTGCAGCCTTTTCCTTATTTATTAAACTCCTAGTATATTCTAACAGAAGCCATTTACTTGTTTTTAATAACTGTTAGTTAATGTTGATTGTGCTAATAACTAACGTCAGCAGCATCCTATAAATGATCAAATAACTAATAATTGATCATCTTAATTCACGTTAATACAACTAGTAAATGCTAGCTAATGACTGCACTGATGAATTATGACTGCATTAACTAATTAACTAATTAATTACCTAATGTCAATTAATGTTCCATTATTTTGGCATTGTTTGTACAAATATCTACAAGTTGCTGATGAGTAAAAGTGGCCGCATGCTTGAAATTTAGGTTCTTTTTTTAATCTGGGCCTTCCTTTTGTGTCAGAAAATTATTTAGTTTTCATTGTTTTGCACTATGAGCGAATATCTGTTTTTAAATAATAGGTAATTTTCACACTCAAAGCAGACAATCTATGGCTCTGCCTCTTATAGTGTTTAATAAAAATGTATAGCTCTAGTTTAGCTGGCAGGTTTTTCACTGTTGTGGTATAGGAGTTTATGTGCGCATGTCTCCTCATAATCTCATGTCAAAGACTGTGTTCAAGTCAGTGGTCAGTCATGTGGCCATTCTGCTCTGCTGGCTTTGATTGATGGTCACTAACAGACAATCCTGCCCTCCACCTCAGGGAAATATGGAATTCGTTATTTAGTTTCCCACGTGAGGTCAGAGGTTAAATTGAAACAACGATCAAATTGGGGACTCGTATACTTTGGAGCATGGATGGGGAAGAAAGACCTCACGCTAACATTAGCAGCTGGCTTCTCTCACCTATATCATGTGGACAGTTTTAATAGCAGTAAGCTGAAGGAAGTGCCTGACTGGGTGATGGAGGACACTAATGTTAGTCCTGGGTCGCAATATCTAACCCAGGTTCACAATCATTAAGTAAACATTTCCATGAATGCATACGTTTGACCAAATTCATCAACGTGAGAACTCACAGCTGTTGTCGTGCAACCTGAAAACAGCTAACGTACGGTCAGCACACTGGTGGTCTTTCTAAAGGATAATCGTGTGGCAGATGGTTCTTGTATATTGTTTTAGAAGTCACACATTTATCCATCACTTCTTATACTTGAATCTTAAATTATTTGCTACTTTCTTTTAAAATCACTACTATTAAATGTAGGCCCAAATCAGTGTTCCAGTCTGACCTTTTGACCTTTTTGGCATTCTCCTGTTTGGCCCAATTATTAGATGAAATGACGAATTTGACCTTCTTTTAAAAGCAGCCAATTCAAAAGACCTCCATTTTTTCATGTTTGGGTAGCAGGTTTACAAGAGAGGACTGGTGCATTAATGATGATAGATTCCACACCCAAGGCCTTTGGAGAACAATCACTCCCAGAATGCCATGCAAAAGGCGACCTCCTGACCTGCATCAGGCCACACAGCAAAAAAAAAAAAAAAAAAAAATCTATATGGAGAAGTGACCAGTGGCCAGAGTGACTGACCAGTCAGCATAGCACCCTGTTTGCTGGACAAACATGCTCAAGCATACAAGCCCCACAGCTGGAGAATAATCCCATTGGAAGGCTCTTAAATATCTGGGCCATGTAAAATAGAGGCCCTGTAAGATATGCAAATCTTTTTTAAAGCTAATGAAGCACAATCTCATTTCACAACAAGCTGAATTTTCTTCCAAAGAGACAGAAAAAGACAAGTTGAATCGAGTGCTTTGGTGTTTCTCTGTGGGAAACTTGTCATCTTTGAACTCTGAGAGGTTCCATCCCTGCACCTCAGCAACCACTGTCTCTGTGAAACTGCTCTGTTTCCTCTCTGAGGTTTTAGTCTTTTCACTCTATTGAGAATTCTTTTCACCATCAAACTACTGTACCCCATCCTGTTTACTTCACATAGGTGGTCAGGACTTTTTGCTACAGCATAAATGGCATCTTGCAGTGTCTCCCTGCACTCTGGCATCTTTACAGTTAAACAGCAGTAAGGGTCTCCCCTCAGTGCTAATGGCAGTTTGAGCTAAATATTTAATGTCCTAATACTGTGTGGAAAATGACAGCAGATAACATATATCATAGAACATATCTATGGTCTATGGTAACCTTCTAACATTAACGAGCAGAGTTGAGGCAGACAGGGATATCATTAGATACTGGCACAGTTATAAGATGTTGACCTGATGAGGTAATAGATGAATAGTTAAGTCTCCATCTCATCCCGGGGGTGGCATGACCGTTTACTCCAAAGTAAACAACAATCCATCCAGTAGCTGTGTGCAACATTTTACTGAAAGAATAGTAGGGGAATCAAAGTAATCAATTGATCAAAGATATATCAATCTACAATTCAATTTTCGTAAAAGTTTATATTGTGCCAACAGGGCATCTCAGGGCACTCCAGATTGTAAGGTACGCACATACACACACACACACACACACACACACACACACACACACAAAACTTCAGTTCCCTTTAAGTTACACTTTTGACAGGGAAAAAAAACTCAGCATGCACCACTGAAAATTTTAAAACATTCACCTGCTGGTGGTGCTCTAGATTTTCATGGAAGTCGGTCCAACAACATTGAAATGTTTCTGTCTGGACTAAAATGACGCACCGATTGACTAACTGTCAGCGACAGTGGCGTGCCTGTGTTTAAAAGAAACACCTCATGTGGTCTGAAGATTACAACCACATACTAAGCCAGGAAACTGTACACAGTAGGCCATTGTGGTTAAACCAAGCCTCACTGATGCACAGTACACCTAACAAAGCAGACACTCCTGACAGATCACCCATTCTGCGTGCAGCGGCTGTAATTTTCTCAAACACCTGCCTTGACTTAACTATCAGCTGTGGTTCCTGTCGCTTTTTACACTTTACCCAAATAGGTTGGCAGTCTTTACAAGCAGGGCGATAATCCTACCTTTTATTGCTGCTAAGAAGGCTACCTGCACTGGCTTTTGCAGGAATAAACACCCATGCCAATACTTCAAGCCAAAGCCCAGTGTTAACTGTTATTTCCTTCTTTTTCATGTCACATTGACATTCATGAAAAAACAAGAATAAATTATGTGATCATGTAATCACATAATAATATATATAATACATATACACATTTAAGTATTCTAATGACTTTCTTGTTGTGTTGTACGTCCCTCTTTTTGGCAGCAAACTTGTCATTCAGTGCAGCTTATGCCCTGTTTACATTACACACAAAACTCGTAAACTTTGACACAGTTATTATTTTTGGTGTTTTATGTGTGAAAAAAAACTTTGTCAATACAAATTATGGAGATAAAAGTAAAAGTTAAATGTCCCATTACAGTTGTAACTCCTACAGTGACTGTAAGCTGCTATGATATTGTCCAGCTGTATGCGTGTCTGTGTTTCTGTAGGGTTGGATATTGATTAATCTCCTGGCCTTATCTCTCACTGAAGGGAGATGGGGGCTGAGGGGGGGTTTCATGCGAATTCGTAAATGGGACCTTTCATAAAAGTCCATGGGTACAAATGTTGTGCATTCAAGGACAAATTGTTTTCCATGAAAAACTGATAAAACGATCTGTTCATCACTGAGCAAACGTTAGTCATTATTTACATTCAGAAAAAAATTCCATTGAAGGGCAGCTTACTGATGGCTTTTGCAGGTTTGGGCTCTTCTTTGACCAATTGTGAGAGTTTTTCAGCAGTGAGAGCGATGTTGTTTGTTAACTTAACTGGTAGATTATTTCATAGCTGTCAAGGCTGTTGCCCACTGGAGCAAACATTATAGTCTGCTGGAAGTAAATTCCCAGAATGATTGTGGTCCCTTCCTGAAATGATGTCATGCTCGAATATATATTCATAAAATTTTCCAATCTGATGAAAAAGTGTGAATTTGTTGAGTACAGAAGATACTGAAAACATTTATCTCGTTATGGCATCCTTAAACACAACAAAAAGCTGTGGAAGAGTGGCCATTGAGCAGATTTAATGCAGCAAACTAACCAACAACAACAAAAAAAAAACATGCCTTTTTTTTTTCGGATTATGTATCTGTTTAGGCTACAGTAAGTTTTTCATGACTGTCCCAGCATCTGGGAAAATCCTGCGGATGTGTCATTCTGAAGTATGACCGTTCACATAATTGGAGTGAGTTGTGAAAATATGATTTCATTCATCCATGTTTAATGTTTACTTAGTGAGTCACTGCTGAAACTCCTGCCTCTTTCCATCATGGTATTAGTGGGTCATGTGGTAGGAAGCTGCGAAGGAACAACTTTCAGGGGAACAGACAGATTCTCTTGTTGAGCTCTTTGCTGGTTCTTTGTTGTTGCCAAATGGGGATCTATACTATGTTGTTTCTATCAATGTCAGATAGGAGCTCAGTGTCTATACAGTGATGGCATTCCTGCTGGGAAGGACTTAGTGATTAAAGCAGACAGGTGTTCTTAGTCCTTGGAGAAATAAAGAAAGGAAACCATCGATGGCAACATGCGGCCATCACGGAGGAACATCCATAAAATAGATCATGGCAAGGAGAAAATGGATAAGAGCTGGAGGCTAGAAAGATCCAATGCATTGAGTAGGGAATCATTTCTGGCTGCAAAACTCGTCCAGAGAATGTCTTTGGGGACACCGGCCAGAGCAATATTACTCTATTCTCAGCATGTATTTAGGAGATTACGAGAAATCTATTTTAAATGTATTATATTAAAGCAACAACGTGTAAGATTTTTGTCAGAAAAAGAATATTGTAATCTCTGTTCTTGATCTTAGATGACCCAGCACTGAGACATAGAATCCATACACCACTGCTTTAATTGTTAAGCAGATGATGAAGAAATTGGAGCACTCAAAGCACTCATTGCACGATGTTCATGATTCATTTGCCTCAATGCTTATTGTTTTCATGTGGTTGCAAATAAAAGCAAAAAACTGGAGACATTCATACAAAAAATAGTACACGAACCTAAATGTCCCAAAAGGCGCAACGATTCCCATTTTTTCCTCCTCATTACATTTACATATGCTTGCTTTGGGGCACAGCAGACGCTTTCATTCAAGTTTTTTAAGTGTAGACAGCACACCAATTCTCTAATGGTTTATTAAATACTTTTATTATTAAAATTATTATTTATAACACTGAACATTCCTTTCTCATAGAAAGAATCAGTTTAGTCATCTGCCAGAAGGTGGATTAAACTGTAAGCGGTGAATAAACTGTCAGCTTGGACTTAGCATGTTACTGTATGATTTTTGGCACGAGCATCCCTCAGGGCTCAGATTGAATCAGAGACGTTTGTGTATCGTTTCATCATATTACAGTTTGTCATCCCGATGGCAGAGCGGTGTCATCGTGGGAAAGCTAATTGAATTTACTGGCTGAGTGTGGCACAGCGCAGCCACATTGGGTCTGTCAGGATAGTGATGACACGTCACGCTGGAGCGCAGCATGTCAGCAGCAAAGAGGAAAAGCTTCAAGCCCGCAAGTATCATATGACTGATGAATTTGTCGCCCTCGCACCACACCGCAGTCACCACAACTGTATTTGCTTGATTTATGTCACTCCGCGTCTAAGAGCATATTTAAACTACTTTTAAAAATATGTCAGCCTGCTTTAAAATTGCTATTTTTTCTTTTGCTTGTCTCCTCTCTGGTGAAATTGACACAAGGAACAGTGGAAGCATTGTATATTTTGAGCCTATTTAAAAACCTGACACAAGATTGGACTCACCATGCAGTTGTAAATAGATGAAGTCTTTGGGGGCACCGGCCTTGGGTGAAAACAGCTCTGGCAGAACTAAAGAGTGATTTACTGTATTCACCACTTGGCCTGCTCTTTTCACTAAGAAATAGACTAAACTGAAAGAGGAATAAATGTTGCTGAAGTTTTCCCAAGCATTGCTCAGATTCATTATGTGCATAACTTACTTAATAGCATTCCTTCCTTGTACACTTCACGCCATGCCTACCCACCATGCACTGCAAAGGCTTTATATGCACTGAGCACTATGTAAAGGCTCAAAGTTGGAGGGGTCGGCGGGGTAGCGTTCGAGTGGGTAAAACATTTTTTTTTTTTCATTCCTGACATTAAGACAGTTTGTATTTTCTGGATGGTCTTACAGTTGCACTTGAAGGAGCAGCTCGTCCAAAAGACAAATGCAATTTAGGGAAATTCTTTCCTCATAGGACAGAGGACACAGGGACCATGGTGTTTTTGAAATGGAAGCTTGTGGTGAGAAAGATTTTTGTTATAAAGAGTCCCCACAGCAAACAGAGCTGATTAATTCAGCCCCTCCAACCCCCACCCCTGAAAATGATTCCCCCCACAGCACAGGAGCACTTGGGCATGTTTAGCGCAAATGTAATTACGGCCTCGGTAAGCGGCCAGCTTTTTAAAGAACCCCTTCTCCTCCTCTTTCACTTCAATACCTGATGATGTCATGGCCCTTTGTGGGGTCGCAGAAACTTCTCAAATCAACTGCCACTCATGACCTTTTCTTTCAATTTTTTTCTACCTCCCCCCTTTTGCCCAATTCTTTCTTCCTCTTTTTCTTTCTCTGGTTCATAACTGAGGTTCCCTTCACGGGTTGATCAAGCAGTCCCCTCCCATTGGCTCGTTCTGCTTTTGGAGACACTTTATGAGAAATGCATGCCCTGTTTAAATGTATTGATAGTCCTCATAGACGTCCCAGTCTTTTGTCCCCCTGGCCTGCTGAAGTCTTAAAAAGTTCCAGAACATTGAAAAAGGACTCGGCATAAGGCTTTGTCCTAACAATCCCACCTCTAAACATATTTGACTACAGACATATTGCAGTTTGAGAGGCCAGAGCAATGCTGCTTGGAGAATTTCACCCATTTTATTGCCACTCTCAGTGGCAGAAAGGAATGTAATCTGGCAAACAAATGTTGTGACAGACAGCTTGTCTGGAGGATTTTATGGCCCGTCTGCGCTGTTGGTACATGGGTACAACAGCCCCCTCGTCAGCTAATCTTGCTTGCAATGGGCATTGTGTTTTGTCATATATATTTTGATTGGTTTGCTCTTTTTTTTAAAAAATGTGCTTCTTACAGTGTGTGAATCAAATTAAGGATTTAAATTTACACATTTGAAAAACAGTTGGCAAATAGCAGCAAAGCACTAAACCCAGACTCACACTCTGCTAAACACATAATAGACAAACTAATGAAAACGCGCTTTTCCTTTAGGAGTGATGAGCAAAAGTTGCCGATATGTGGACTGTCTTTTTGACAGCTGCGCTGCTCAGAACTGATCTTTCAGAAGCACATCTCTTGCTACTTTTCTTTTGTGAAAAGAGAGTCCTGTATATTTAAGAAGCCATTGCATATTTTTGTGTAACTATCATGTGTACAGAAGAATATTAAAAAGAATATCACTTCTAGTTAATATAGCAATTAATGAAAACAACTTTATTTTAGCAGTGATGAAGTGCTGTGAACACCAAAGCATTGGGTTTGATTTGAAATAACCTTATATGATGATACAAAAGATATAGGGAGTCACTTATTATTAAAGGCATGACTTTCATCTTCAGTTTTCAAAGATTACTTGTAAGTTGTGTTTTTTTATATGGTTTCCATGATAGCACACATCTATATAACGTGTCAGTTATCACTAGTTTTGACCCCTGAAAAATGTTCACTCACTCTTCAGTAACCATTGTATGCTATGTTGTTGTTTTTTTTGTATCCAGAGATTTCATTTGCTACTTGGCCTCTAATCATTTATGCATCCAAATGCAGTCCTTTACAATGCATTTTAAGCTATAAATCTACAATGAGAAACTATGTGGTCTGTTTCAAACTGGAGATTTCACTCATAAAAATGCTTACATGTCTTTACCTGCTTTCTGACTGCAGCTTTGATTTTACTTCAGCACCAAGATTTGAGACGTGATTGGGCGTTACTGCCTTAAATGTATTGATGGGTCGCAAGAAAAATTCTAATCAGCTAGTTACAGTCGAGTGAATGGCAGAGAAACCAGGAGAGTGTCGCAATCACGTGCTACCTGAAAATAACCGCGGACATCCGACTTCTGGGCCTGAAGAGAATGTGGAAGTGCACTAAACCAGCATTTATTCTAATGGGCAGCAGGGGGCGACTCTTGTGGTCTCGAAAAGAAATTATTTATATATTTATTTATAAATTATTTATAAATTATGCTCACATTTGAAGTAAATGATAAAGCACAGTGTGGTTTAGAAAAAAATAAAACTTGATCAGTATGATGATCAGAGTGAACGTCAGCTGTGGGAGTTTAAAGTTTCTTTTCATTTAACTATTATCGAGTACCACGTGCCTTTCACAGGGCATCATTTTATATTCATATTTTCCCTCGTGAAGTTTCTGTGTAGCAGCCTTTTGTCATCTTGACAACGAAAAACAAACGAATCAGAGATCAGAGGAGGAGCCGGGAAAATATATAAAGGTTTTCTTACTCAGTGGGGACTTTTCAGGTACATACAGTTTATGTCTAATTATATTTGTCAGTGTTGGAGAGGCATTCATTTGTCCTTTGACCTGATTTTCTATCTCCTCCACGGGCCCTCTCTTCTCTCCCCATCCAAGTGATTACAGCACACTTAAATGCCTAATTGGCTTTACTCCTTATTAGCAATACAATTATACAGGCCTTGGGATTCTCATGTGTGCAGCCATCTGTAGAAGAGAGACACCATTCAGATCTATCCATAATTCAAACCATAGTTATTCTTTCACTGGCAAGCAGGGGCCTTTGTTTGTGTTGTATGGTTCTTATCCTGGCTTGCAGGGCCCCTCACTCTGCTGTCTTTTGATCAGTACCTCACCTTTGTCCTGAATTAATAGAAACCTTGCAGATAGCACAAACCATTATTATTCACTCATTACCAGGGGTTTTCTGCACATACATTTATTTGGAATTTGAGCTGTATTTTTAGAACGATAATAAGATGGCATTTGTTGCAACTCAGGGATTATAATGTGGAATTCACATGTTGCAGCACCTGATATGCTTGACCGTAACTTTGTACTCATATTAAAAAATAAAATGTATTTCTCCAACGTTTCTTATTAAACAACTTAAATCCAAACTTCTTATTTTTCAGAAATGCAAAAAGAAAAATAACTTGTGCAATAAAAATATACCAACTTCTTTTCAATGCAAATATTTTTCCAAGTAATCAATAAAGTTAAATTTTATGTTTTATAGTTCTAATCCCGTTACACGCCTTATATACTTTTTTCAGAGATGAAGTGAGTTTTTAGACAGCTTCATTGGGGAAAAAAATACATTAAAAATATTTCAGTGGAGTATAAGATTTTTGTGTAGACTGTGCATGTCATTACACTATTGGGCACTCAATTTTCCATCAGTGAATTAAGTATTTTTCATTCATTGTTATGCTGCAGGTTTTATTAAGTAAAGGCCCAATATACTCCACTACTTTATGTAGTTTTACAGTATGCAGAAATCTGAGAGAAAAATAGCTATCATCTCAGTCTCATCTGCCCCTCCTACAAGGAAGTATAGCTGTCACCTTGACAGTAGGAAGTTTATGCGATCTGAGGGAGCTCACTGAACTTTGGCACATGTGATGGATGGATTAACTCAGCCAGGTATATTAGAGTACACAGTTTCTGAGCTTCATTATCTGTGGTCATATCTGCACACAGAGAAACCCGTCTATCTGCCTGGGGTCTTCCTCAGTTGTAATAAGACAGCTCTGATAGTATCTAATGACAAGGCAGACACCCCAGTTCCTGATGCCATTATCAAAAGTGGCCTCATCAATCAGACAGCGGTGTGACTGGGGATGTGTGCGTGATGAAAGGAAAGATCGGTGATGAGAGGCTGCGGTGGAGGAAAAGGGTTGGATGATGGGTGGGTGGCAAGCAGGAAGAGGCAAGGAGTATGCGGCTGTAATGAGGTGGTCCACCTTTTTACCCCCTTCGACCTGTTAAGAGATGGTCTGGTTGGAGGCAGGGCAAAGAGCAGAAGAACGACCCCCTCAGTACCTTTGCACACTCTGATGAATCACTCCTCGTCTCACAGCTGTTCATCTACAGAGGCTCATTTAATCCTGTCACTTTATTTTTGAGCTCATGTCATTTCAGACCTGAAAACCTGATCGCAAAACCATGTGTAATAAAATAGTTCTGCATTGTCATGTCCTCAACTTAACTGACACTTATGTCACAACAATTTCCATCTTTACACAACAGGTGTCATTTTGTTTTATGAAATCGATGCAGAATTGAGAAACAGGTGCCAGCGAAGCGTGCATGCATGTATTGTTCGATTGGATTGCGTAACTCCATAATCGTGCTTTCTTTCAGTTAAAGGACACATTGCATCTCGACTAAAAGGCACACTTGTGTTGCTCAAGCACAGGAAATTTCAAACATGCTGAATGAACTCTGGAGCACTGCGGAGGAAGGGGTTGAGTTTACGCTCACACGGATTAACATGTTTGGAAATTCTAACTTTCTCCATCTGACATCTTTGTATGAGAAGAAAAGCAGAGGAACCTTTGACAATGGCATTTTTCACATGATCAGAGCCGGATGAAAAAAAGCCTTTGAAAGGCAGTGAAGCCCAGGAAAATTGTTTGTTGACCACACAACAACCGTCGTATTGCGGCTGTCAGAGCTACGAGGCATGAGGAATTCCTTTGGGAAACAGATTAATAGTTCATTTTCATGGCCGTTGCACTGAGAATGAAAAAGAAAACAGAGAATTAGACAAGAGTGAGGAAAAATGAAAAAAAAAATCTGTGAATCTTAAACATTTTGTTTAATTGAAATTTGTACAAAGAATCTTCATGTTCACTGTTCAGCAACATGCAAATGCTTTGCAAGCAGATAAAGACTGGTCGAAATTTCCGCCGTGGTTGCTTCGAATAGACGTTTTGTCTTTGCAACTTGACTACAATGTCATACGGAATCCGCTCTCACGAGGAATTTCAGGAGGACAGCCACCCCGTCCTCGCTTTCCCATTATCTCCTGTTTTGTTTTATTAAGGGGTTACGGCAGAAACAATGGTCTTCCTTTTTTTTAGAAATGTTTTGCATGCCTTTCCTGAATGTATGTGAATTAGCATGGAAATAAAAACATGTTTATGCCTATACCAAAATGTTCTGTGAATTTGATGGGAAAAAAGTTTCCAAATTATAATAAAATGTTTCTTTTAAATGCTGCTCTTATGATGTGTGTTAAAAAAAAAAAAAACCTCTCTCGTGTTTTAAAGGATTCTGGAAGAAAAGGGGGATTTTTATTATAACTTGTGCAGCAAGTTTTTGTTACTGTATTTAATAGATGCCACATGATAAGTTAGTGATTTGTTTGCCTTAGTCTGAAATGGATTTGCAGCCCTTGGGAATAGCACCAAATAATTTGTTGATAATCTGTGTGCTTGCGAAAGGGCAGAGACAGCACATTCTTTTACAGGTTGTGCTAAGTATTCATTTGGAACCAGAACATTAGTCCTTATTTGTTGCCGGTGTCACACTTTATAGCCTTGGGAACACGCTCAACAAACACTAACAAATCACTTTCCCGGGCCACAGTCGGTAACCCTACGGTAAGTAGCGCAAACTTTTGTCTTTTCCCAAAGTTTTTACACCAGTAATTGTGCTAAGTGCAGGTATCAATCAGAGCCCTTGCCATTTACAGTACATTATCTCCTACATTAGCGCTACTGATTATGTGTGAGTGCAGGTGGAGACAATGTAAACACAAGCTCTGGAAGAGTGTATACATGTACCGTTTTAAGAGTAGGTGCACACACATGTGCATGCTCCTTGTTAGCTTGTATCTGTGTGCCACCCACAGCCGTAGTGTCAGACAGAGGTTTGCTCTTCAATAGATCAAGGCCTTACTAATGGCATATGATGCTGCAGCACCCTCAAAATGAGCCATGTAAAAGAGTGACATTATCGATCTTGCCCGGCGAGTCGTGTGGCCTCCAAACACCTGTGATTTTAATGGCGCGCTTACTTTTTCATGGCTGTGGGAATAAATCACTGCGTAGCTGTGCTGTGCTGGATCAGGGTGGCCCAGCAGTGTGGCAGAGTGCTCCATCACATTTTATATTGTGTTAATAATGTCAGATGTATGCTGGGGAGAGAGGGCCCTGCATGCATTCATCACAGGCTCTGAGGTATACAGGGTGAGGACTGAACAGGGTGTCTAGCTGGGAGACAGACGCCTCCATTGAGCTTTCCGTCATTCCTCCACAGACTCAGACAGAGTCTGCAAGGATCTATAAGCACCGTGCAACACAGCATACAATCTGTCTGCTGGGCTTTGCCTGGGAAAAGCTTCTCTCAATGGCTCTAAATTTGAGCCCAGCAAACATTCATCAAGACATATGCTTTTATTCTCGCCATCAGAGAGGTTAATGGGATTAATTCACATTTTCAATCACGTTGAAATGTAGCTATAAATAATTCATAGTTTCAATGGAAGGCAAGACTTTTGTTCATTAATTCTTTGAAATTATTTTCACTCCGTTTCAGTTTGATAAATGATGCACAAGAAAAACATATTGAAATGTGCAGAAAAAAATTTAAGCTGCTGTCACTCTGGCTTCTTTGAGTCTTGCCAGTAAGAGTATTACTTCTGCTCCTCTCACTATTTAATGCTCTGCCAAAGAAGAAGGAGAAGATCATCCTTGGACACACCTTCTGCCAATGCTATTCCAGCACACCTTCCAGGAAATGGACTTAATCTGGTCGGCATTACCAAGAATTTTCATATGCATGATCCTGTTAACATGTCCTCTCACTTTGATAGAAATCAAACTACTATTTAAAAATATACATATTTTTTTCCACATAATTTCTGCTTTGTTTTTCAGTCTTTTTCTCTCGACTCGTGTTTATGCTTTATTTCTGGCCATTTGTCCCAACTTGTCTAGTCTTCAGAGCCAAACAATAATGAGGGCTCTTTTCTTACAAAAAAAAAAAAAAAAAAAACTACATACATCAGCATAGGTGAACAACAGGTAGTGAGCGAGCAGCACTGTACAATTATTACAGCCTCTTGGAGCAATACCATGTAATCCAGAAGCACCCATCCCTGCAGGCACTTAAAGACTTTGACCCTTGCACTCCCTTGCAATGTGGTTAATGCAGATTACAATGGTCTGACTACTGAGAGCCCTCCTCACAGCTGCTCCCACCTCTCCCAGTCCACACGGGTGTAATTTAGCAGGCTGGGCCACTAGGTTCCCCGTGGAAGCTTTGAAACAAAGTCAATAGAAATTGGACAGAAACTTTGTTAACGAGAAATAAAAATAATAATTAAGAAAAATGCAGCTCTTTAGACTCGTGTGTTTCAGGGTGAGATGGGGAAGACAGGGGTAAAAGAGCACTAAGTGGAATCAAACAGGCAGCTCATTTTGCCTGACAGGAGTTGGCACCTTTACACTTCCGTCTCTCTCGCTGCCAGTGACCTCATTCGAGCTTAAGCGGGATCAGCTTCTATAACAACATGGAAGTTAACCACATGGATGTCAGTTTATGATTCGTCAAAAATGTCTGTAGTTATTTAAATGTTGGCTTATAGTTGTATTGCTGTAAAACATGGCTGTTACAATTACTTTTCATTTTTTTTTTCTATCTTTATAGAGTTAGTATAGGGGCAGAACAGCAGCACAAAGTTATTCTGGACAGTATCCAAGCCACGGAATTTATTATGCCTTGTCAGTGGATTGCACTGTGTATTGAATATAGTCGCTCTAAACTAATTGACCGGTATGGTGAGAGGCACTGAATTAGGCAAAAGAGTCCAAGATGTGAAGTCGGACTTGATTTATTACTTTGAATGCAACTCAAATCAATGGCTCAGCTCCCCAAAACCATTGCATTTCCCAGCTGAAATCATTGTTATTCTTAAGAAAAGAGAGATTATGCGGCCTTAATGAGTTTCAGTGGTTGAATGTGTTTGTGTGCCATTCAGGGGCGAAATCATATTTAATGGCTGACACTCAGTTCATGGCAGGTCCTCCTTTTTCTCAGTGGCAGGTCACCTTCGTCACTGGGAAGGCTCTTTCAGAGGGGAGGGCCAAGGATAGGGTCCTACATTCATGAAAAGAGGAGCACAAACACTGTGCATGAGAAATGAAATGGGAGAAAAGCAGTTGATTTGCACACAGCACTACAGCTCAGCTTAGGGTTGGCTATAGGCCTCAGCCTGCTGACCTCACTGTGCCAGACTGGGACCTCACTTGCTTTGGGAGACGCTTTTGTTTCTCCTGCTAAGAAGAACAGTAATTTCATTTCAGTCTCGACAGACCAGTTGCCTTGGCTTCTGGGCGAAAAATGTTGCAGATCGCTAATAAATTAAGATGCTCCCTTTTTTCTTCCCCAGAGCTGTTTGTCCCAGTGTCCCAAACTAAGCCCGCAATTATATTTTCACAACTGAAATCACATTCATTTGCAAATCAAGCGCCTCACAATTAATTCCCTTAGACTGAAATTCTAAGAGGCCGATGGAAAAAGAAAGAAAAGACCAGCTATAATTTGGCCTGATGACATTTCCCTAAATTCTTGTTTTCTGTTTTCACACATGGTTCACACAGCAACCAGGTCTTTCTCTGCAGAAAATGTTCCCAGTATTTTACTTCAAACCAGGACCTTCGTGATGGTGTTAGTAGCAAACACTGCCAAAGTGACCAATGCAATCTGTGAAATTCCAAGATTAATATTTGGAATTAGGAATAAGGAGTGATTGGCTTCTGGGCAGTTAGCCTTGAGTTTTGTTGCACAAACATGCATTTCCTTACACTAATCAATACGATTGCTGTAATCTGACCTAGTGTCAACAGTGATATGCTTCTACTAGGAATAGTGCATTAGCATGAAGAGTTATGAGACTAATGGTCATTGGCTGACAAATGAAAAAAGCCCATCCCAGCTTATTCCAGTTTAATAAGTATTGAATCCACTTTATTGATTATTCACTGCTAATATGCAGTTTCTATCAATAAGCAGTTCTCATTTCAATATAAATCCAATTATTGCTATTGCTAGTGAGGAAATGAAGCCCCCTGTTATTTTCGTTTGCCCGTATATAATAAGCTCAACCCTAGTCTTTGTTTCTTCATGACATATAAAGGGTAAATCTTATTCTTATAAACCTACTTAGAAATCTTAGTCTTATTTCTAAAGAAGTGCACATATTTCCCTCACGTGGCCTCAGACAGCATTGTGAGTCTTTGTTTTTGTGTTGAGTTTGTTGCAGATGCAGTGAAATATACTGTAACTGTGAATAAACTATATTCGAGTCATCTGCGCGCGCTGCATCTGACAGTGACTCACTTAAAGCTAGTTGAAATGTTCTTCTACATTCCTCAGTAGAATACTATTAAATCCCCCTTAAGTCTCTCTAATCACCTGGTTACACATAAGGCTGTTTGGTTTTTCAAATCATCTCTAGTTAGAGAAGTGAGGGCGAAAGAGAGAGACATCATTACTCTGTAATAAAGCATCCATATGGTGTAGATGTTGAGCTGGTGCAAATCCCTGCAGCTTAGCTGCAGAGCACCCTGGAAGGGAAGGTCAGGAGTAAATGCTTCTCACTTAAGCATATGTTTCTTCTTCTGGCATGTATATTTCTGCGTTGATGGCATGACTCGGAGCTTATAGGTACTGTGGCTGGGTGTAGGACAATAGAGAATTCTATGTTCGGACTAATCCTCAGCTTCATAAGAGCAACATGTCCAAGATTTTCCCACCTCTGAATGTCTAATAGCGTGAGCAGTTAAATTAAATAATATAAGTGTAGCGCATTAATCATGCTTCACAGTAAATAGTGTGATGCAGTTATTGTAGTTTTAAACTGCTAGGAAACAAGTCTATACATTTTTTTATGTGAAATAAATAAATAAATCTGAAAAATCTGAAAAACTGTATTGACGCCTTACATCTGATTAAAAATAAGTTCAGTCTGACTCCGCTAATGAGATTTTCTACAGTAACTAAAAAAAAAAAAAAAAAAAAATCCTTTTCCAGAGGTGGCATGGATCTCTGGAAATTCGAGACTGTTCAGTCAGAGCTTGTTTTTCACCTTGGCAACTTTTCTCTAGATGTGTGTGTGTTTGTCTAGCAGCTCACTGGACACTTCTATCTTGCAAGCTGTTCAACTCAAGCTGTGACTGAACTGAGGATATGTGGAGAACTACACCTTTTTTTTTCCCCTGTTATTTGCCTTATTTCTTATTACTGTTGTTCTATTTCTTTATTAGGCAGATTCATAAAGCTCCTTCATTGAAGTCACATGGCTTCTAAAATTCACTCTGCATTCATCTGAACACCCAGTAAAGTCACTTTCTCATATGTGCTGTGTAACTGTGCAACACCTCGTTGTATAGCGTTACCACAAAGTTTTGGTGGATCAGTCACAGCGGTCAAGCCAATACATTTAATTGTGATTCTCCACAGATGTTAGCAAAAGTCTGAACAGCCTGTTTAAACCTTTAGAATGCATAAAACAAAGTGTTTTAAGTAATCTAGGACGCTGGGAGTAAAGCATTCGAGTTGCAGACTGGGACTACATCTCCACTACACTGCTACATTAGCAAATAGGTCAATATTTCTCAGCATCTAAAACTTTAATGGTGTGAAAGTGTAAGTGTGCTAAATACAGGATTGAAAACTTGTGTCACTTTTTGTAAAGTATGTGACAAAGACCAGAATATTCAGAACAGACAGCACTTCATAAGTGGGTGGAATATCATGACGTAGTCCTTACTCTACACTAACCTTATTTATCCAAATGCAACAAGCGCACAAACACACACTCAGACACAACCCAGGAAATCTGCCTTTAATCCTACTCTCCCTCTCTGTATTTATGTGCATACTGTACTCTCAGGTCTCCAGCTAATAATACCTTTCTCCATAAAGTCCTATCCGTCAGAGTGACTGGGTGTGAGACCGTATCTCTGAGCAGCAGAAGCTTGTGTCCCGCTATTCCAAACAAATTCAATTACACATTGGAATTTTTTTTAAAAAATAATACCTTTTTTTAAAAAATGAGAGTTGGTGCAGAGACGTCAGTGTTATCATAAATACATCTGATCTGCAACAATGGTTAGCTTGTTCAAAATTTTGAATGACCTCAGTTAGCACTGTGGGAACCGGCATTATGCATTATATTTATTTGAGAATAGAAACCGCACCAAGTGTGTTAACCCTGAGACTGAGTTAAAAAGAATAGCAAAACAGGAATGCAGTACTTTCTCCCCTTCCCCCAGTCAGAAGTCTTGTACTTTGCCAGAGCCTTCTGAAGTAGATAGTAGTCACCCTGGTCCTGAAGGCTCTGCCCCTAATTACAGAGCAGCTGTAATTACAGAACCTGGATGGAGCGAGAAAGAGAGGAAAACCTAAATCCAGCTATTGTAAATTTAGATGACTGCCTTTTGATGATACCTGTTTTTTTTTTCCAGCATTGAGAGGTACAAATAATCCCATCAAAGTGAACAATAGCTACACACCTGCCTCTGACACTTCTGTCCAATTACACGCAGCTAAACATAAGCGCTGCCTGCCTCCTTGCTCTCAGCATTGACCGTAAATTATCAACACACTTAAGGTACCTCAAATTATGAGGTTCTGTAACTTCTGTGCTACTAATGAGAAGGACTCAGATGAACCTGTGACATTTAGCATTGGCTAATGGCACCGGTTTACTAAATACTCAGCAATATAAGAGGATATTTAAGTGACAAACAACTTTAATGATGCCTTCTTCAGCTCCTTTACATTTGTTTCTAATGGAAACTGTTCATTCTCACACTGATTGTTAAGTGATGTCCAACAAGTGAAAGCAAAATCTTCTCTTTTTGGGGAGTTTGGTTTATTTTTATTACATTTTGAGAAACAATACCAATTAAATATAAAAAAGCAGCATCTTATCAATCACCCATAAAGTCATGGTATTCATAAGTTTGTCAGTTTGCATCCCAGTGAGGAGTCTCAGTGTTAATGAGCTGACCCCGGAGGTCAAAGTTTAAGCTGTCTTCCAGTTGAGTTGTCAGCACAGCAGGGCCATTGTGTTTAGGAAAGCAGCTGTAGGTGGAGCTCATTGTGTGTGTGTGTGCGTATGTGTCACGGAAAAAGAGACTGTTTATGTGCATATGTGATTAAATGTGGAAAAATTTGTGTGTGATGAGGTCACCGATATGTGGTAATATCTACCCAGTTTTTCTCAGATCTCCCACACGACCCGCTGCCTACATGATGCCAACAAAGTCTCCTTTCTCCGTGTGTCTCTGCCTCTTTGTCTCTCTCCAAATATTTGTCTCACTGCTCCTTATCAAAGTATACAAAAGTATATTTTACAGAAAAGCTACAGAATTGGAATCTAGAAAGCACCGGTACTTTTCGAGCATGAGCAGATATGTTATCTATCTAGAGATGTCCATCAAAATACAATATATTTCAACAAGATGGAGTCAACTAATTCCCTGTTGCATGACCTTTAGCTTCCTTTACCTGTAATGTTATCTTAGACAGGGAACACACCATACCAGCCTGTCAGTGTGGCTCAGACTATGCTAAAGTCTCAAGTGAAAGCAGTTGTTGATTGTTGCGATATGCCATACAGTACTCCAACCATATGCACATAGAGACAAACATATATAAGCAGAAATAATCTGGCTGATTTTGTCGTAACTTCCAGTCAGTCCTGAAATGATGATTAATCTCCAATCTCATTGTACATTCTGTATAATGACAATAAAGGCATTCTATTCTATTCTATTTTATTAAAACTGTGAACAAATTGTCCTCATGCCTCCCCCCGTGGGAGTAGTTTGGTTAGCAGCACTTCCTCAAAGGGACTGCAAACTAATTATTGGGGGGCAACAGGCTCTGTTTTTTTTTTCTTTTTTGTTGAGACAGCAGTCATCTCTGACCCTCAACTTTATTGAACAGTACGAGACAGCAGTCGCTTAACGAGTTAAAGCAAAGTCAGCTGGTAATAATACATCATAATTCCAACCCTCATTTCTGTCATTAATTTTCGGTGTCCTGCCTGCAGGCCTGTTTGCAGCCTCCTTTTCCTCTGATCCATTACCACAGGCCATTAGGACCTGCTTAGAGTTTAGGTCTGTTTTTATTGAATGCTTTTTTACGCCTCTGCGTTTGAAGTGAGCGCTGCTCAGCTGTCATTTCCTGCTCTCAGTGTTTGCCGCTCACGACGTGTGTAATTAAGGACTGTGCTGAGTGTCCCATAGAGTGACCGGCCATCCTACTGATGTTTAATACCCACAACCAGACACAACGCCTCATTGACAGTGCTATGGTTCACTGCCTATACAATTACCCTGCTGGATATACTTCACTTCACCTTCACAGGTACAAAGTGCATCTGCCCACTTTTCTTCATGTCAGCCATGCCTCTGTGTATTTATCAAAGCCAGGTGCAGAGGTGCATTTCACCACAATGGACAAGTGGATTTTAGTATCTTATTAAAATAGCTGCAAAACTGCTGTCCAGTGTCTGTGTCTCTGGATAAATATGTGTGCATTTTATTGATGCTGAAGATTACATTTTTATGCTGTGCAAGTCCCGTTGAACACAGACGTGTCTGATGTCCATGCACCTCTGCCCTATTCTCTTGCTTTCACAACACAGAGAGAGAGGATGTCGATAGGTGGAACACAGTTAATATCAAGTGCAATTATTACACCATCATATTGCAAAACAAATAGTTAAAAAAAAAGGGGGGGGGGAATAAAGTGTGACTCAGTAATCTGTGTCTTCCTTTCTCTGGTTTTGATTATTGAAAGACTAGATGGGCTTTCTGGCACATTAATTTCATAGCTCAATGAATTTACTACTGAGGCCTCAGGCTGAAAGAAACTTTCCAAACAAAGGTCAAAGTAGAGGACTTAAGTAGGTCTGGGTTGTGTGTCACAGCTGGAAATAAGGTCCTGGGATTTTTAGTACTTTACGGGCCCATTGTGAGGCTGATAATATGCATTGTGGGAGTATATTCTGGAAGAGGTTAAAGAGGAGGGGAAGAGTTAAGTAGTTCGGCCTTCATGCACGGAGCTTTAATGGTAGAGGAAATTATTCCAACAATTTTAAAAACAGACAAGAGACGTACTAATTCATTGCATAATGAGAGTGGAATAGGAAAACTTTGTTGTATCGTAAATGGCAAATGCATTTATTAAGTGTATATATTTTGGGTTTTTTTTATTTTTTTGTTGCAAATGTGCACAAAAACCTATAAACTCACTCCTACCCGCATTCATTCAAACAAGACCATAGTGTTTCATAGATTTAACAGTGTATTGTTTCTGTGTCAGCCAGAAGCCAGTGTGTGTAACTGTTTCTGTCATGGCTGACAATTTGATAGTTTTTCACACTTTGGTTTGCCAAGGCTTCCCATTTTTCTCCACTCCCCATTTCCGCACTAAAGCCAACTGAGGTTTACAAATATTGAGCCTTAATCCTTGGGCCTCAGACAGCAGGGCCTGCTGTGTGGTGCTCAACAAATGACTGAGTGTTCATGAGCGAAATTAGTTCAGGGAGGCCTCTGTTTCCTCTCTATGTTGATATAGGGGCAAATAAAAAGCTGCGTAAATGTAAAGCCCCTGTTTGTGAGTACCTCAGTCAGCTGAGCGGTCGCTGACCTAAAGCCAAAGACCCGCTATATTCTCGGAATAGATTTTAGATTTTGTTTTCTTTATAGGGCTCTGTAATGATGGAAGGTTTGCATTTTTTTTCAGTACCATATAGGAAGCCAAAAATTTGAGTTACTGCAGTTTTTGAACTATATTAAAAATATTATTAATCTGCAATTCTCTCATTGATTTTTTCATAACTTCTCTCCCAGAATAATGTGTTAAATCACATCTTCCAAATTTGCACCAGTCATGATGTATGAAATTACACTTTTTTTGTTTGTAATGTCTGTTCAGATGATGGTTGTTTATAAGTTTTTGTTTGTTTGTTTGTTTGTTTGTTTGTTTGTTTTTTGCAGGTTTATATATATATTTTTAACCATTGGTGATGTCCCATTTACATTCTTGACCTAAGCTGTATTTGATAATGTTACTCTGCCATGACAAATGCAATTGAAAAAAAGAACATCTCCCTGTGCATCATTCTTCACTGCTGTACTATAGGATGACCTGAACCAGTTGTTCAGTAGTGCATTCTTTCCATGGTGCTAGCAAGGGCTGCCACTAGCCCACTGGCCACACTTTAAGAACCCTGGCAGTACATCCTGCATACAAATTACACCAAATTAGCAATTAAAATCATTCTAGAAGTAACCTTGTTAGTGTATGGTTCCATAAGAATACACGTTTTTATACATTGAAAAAGGTGTACAGTAAAATATAAATCAGCTCTTTTATGATAGTTGTGTCTAGGTGCATGGATTGCTGCAACAATGTCAGCGCACTGATGCATGTTCCCTTAATCATCTCCTAAGAGCTGGCGACCACAGCAGAACGGTGCCCAAAGAAATCCGGTGCGTTAAAGTTGGTGCCGTCTCAGGTTCTGCTGTCTGGCTGTGTGTCTGCTTAAAACAGATGCTGTCAGGCAGCAGAACAGGAGAGACTCGAACTGTCCCTACAGCTTACAGACTTAAATTTTTTTTCTTCCTTTTACCACATTTACCACACAGATTTGCAATGGACGCACACTCTCTTACACGTTAACACACGTACACACACACACCACAACCTTGATTCATCCGATGTTTCTGAGATACCCATTTCCTCCCCCATGTGAAACCATCTGTGGACTTTTATTTTGTTTGTTTGATTCAGGCATGGGATTCATGGCAAGGTTGCACACTGGGGGAGTTATGATGTTTTCGGTCTCCTGATACCGTATGTCCTGAACAATGTGTGCTCCAAAAATAAATATTAATCCATGCACAGACTTTGTTCCCAGCCGTGCGCTGTGTGTGTGTGTGTATGTATCTGTGTTCTGGTGTGCGGTGTGTTTCTGTTTCTGGATCGGGCCCAGCTTTAGTCCCATTATCTCTCTGTGTCTTTGTATGTGCTGATTTATTTCAACAGTGCTCTTTTGGCCAAGCTCTGGGTGCCTCCTCTTTGTCAGCTCCTGTGTGAACGCAGAAGCCTTTGACCACCTTTGACAGTGTGAATATTTTAGCTCCTTTAAATATGCAGCCTGAACTTTTATGTAAAGATGAGGAGTGGGAGGGGGGTGGGGTGGGGTGGGGAATAGAAAGGCAGGGTTTAGGGGTATGGGGGTGTAAAGGGTGTTAGAAGTGAATTTTGCACAAAATTGACATTGGTGGTATCAAACATCAATGAGACAAAAAGCGACACAGAATATACATTAAAATAAATTGTACTCTGTGGTTATCCTGCTGGAAAAAATGTGTTGTTTTTTTTTTCACTTTGCTTTACTGTGTCATCTGTGCTTTTTTTAAATACCGCAGGCTATGCCATAAAACTTGATAAGTCTTTCTCTCTTCCATGTCCCTTCCTTGCTATTTGTAATGAATTCATCCAGTGGTACACGCAGATCTGTTGACTGCACGTTCTCTTCTTTGGCCAGAAAAATACGCAGCTTCCCAGAACAAGCAGGTGTTCTGGTTATTGCCGGGCTTTTGAGATGTTTACTACAATCACTGGGTATTTAAAAATACCCAAATAACAATTGAAGTCGATCTTGAGAACCATTTCCATGAAGTCTTAAATGTTTCTCCATCGAGATGGAGGCAAAATAAGATCGAGCCACAACTTACGTGCAGTAAAGTGATATATTTAAAAATGCTGAATGCATGTTTGCTGTGCAGCTATTCCAAGTCTACTTTTTATTTGCATTGTTCCGCTTACAAGTTCACATATTATTCAGCTTGCATACTTGGAAATAGAAATATTTTACCCAAACTGTATATTTATCTAAGTGCCTACACATTCATAGGTAAGGAATGCAAAAAAAAACCCTGTTAGTTTGGGGGTTTTTTTAGAGCTTTGACCTCCCAAATGCAAATACGTGGCACCCTTCTGCAGGGAATCAAAGTTCAGCAATTGAGTCTTTGATTTCTAGGAAGCAGCAGTTGGAGTGCCGGTCCAGCCTGTCACTGAGCAGCGGTTTGGGGCCAACAGCAGCACTCATCTCCTAAGTTATTATTCTGACAGTGTTTGCTCAGCCTTGCCGACATATGTTTCACAACTTGAGACGGTTCTGTTTTAATCTGCCAGGCGCTTTAATATGTGGACACAGTCACCGGTTGGATTTATTAATCCAGCTGGTGTTTTTTTTTTTTTTTTTGATGAGAACTCTTCTCCTCCTCCCTCATTGCCCTCTCCTCTCCTTCCCCTGCCCCGCCCTTTTGTCTTTAAATTTGACTTCAGCATCAAATCTGTTTGGCTACTGCTTTTAACTTAAAGCTTAATACACATTTGTTCTACTCCATTTCAACTCTCAGTTGTAAATATTAACAAATATATCCATTCTAGATTAGGACCACGGGTCAAGGATGAACTTTGCCCCACTCTCAGTGTGTACGCAAACATAAACCGATGTTCATGTTCGATATTTGGCAGGTTAATCAAGCTGTCAGAGTGGCGACGACCATGACAGGACAAACTATTAGACAGACAGATATTGTGGAGATTATAGAGATGCAGACAGAGGACCTCTACAATCAGACAAGATGGACATGGGAGGGAGGGAGTAGTAGATTTCTATGAGAAGCGGAGGGGGGAGCGGTTGTGTCATGGCAGGGGTAGGCCAATGGAGCAGAGAGGCCCTCATGCCCCCGCTGATCACAACAGGGGATTAATTATGTCAGCATAATAAGTACAAATGGTGATCTGAACGTGGAATTAGCCCCCTGAGCAGAGGCTGCTGCAGCGCGCAATGGAGAGGAAGAGTGGGTGGTAATGGAGGGGGGGATTGTCCCAATTTGTCCCAGTCTGTCTGTCTGTGTAGGCACAGGGGTGGAACTTCGGGTGGGGTAGGTTGTTGTCTGTTGGGCTGGCAGGCTGGCTGGCTGGCAAGCTTGCTGAAATGATGGCCTGGGTGGGTGGCGGGGTGGCTTGGCCTGTCATTTCTGTTATGATTTGCACGGATGTCAGTTGCCGTGGCAGTGGGACAAGACTAACTGAGCTGGAGGTGCTCTGTCTTTTCAAAGTCTTATTTATTTCTGCGCATGCATTGGCTCAGCCAGTATTCAGCTGAACAGCTTGGAATCAAACTTTACTTTCATCAGCGTGATGTAGTAATAACTTCAAAAAGTCACCATGTACTTTGATTTTGCATTTCTCAATAGTATTCAAATACACTCCTCCCTAGTAAACAACACAGCAAGTCTTTCCTGTCTTGTTATGGGTTAGGAGTCCAAGTTTTGATTATAACTGTGTTTCAGATCCAGGTCATGTTGCCCCAGGAATCAGCCCAGAGGCAACGTGACCAGCAGTATACAGTATTCATCCTCAGCCTCCCTGTTGTAATAGCTGTTGTTCCTGCTGGCTCTTTGCCTTCAGCATTTCCTCTCGACCACCTCTCTGTGCAAAAATTCAAACAAACCACAGAGCGCTGCATGGTGGGCTACACTGAAAGCCCATAGAGAGATTTAGGAAAGTATCAGATAAGTTATTGTAGATCAATTAGAATGTTTGTCACTTGATGAATTGATGATGCAATTGCAAAAATGAAAGTTGACCTTAACTGTTTAATTGTACTTTCATTATTATTTCCATTATTCCACTATTGCCTTAAAATTGCATTGGTGGCCAGGATGGGCTAAAGCCTGTCCGGTTGTAAAGAAGCCTCTGGGAAAACAGTCCTCTGCTCCCTTGCTCAGTGACATCAGTAGACACTATCCTGGTGATTTCCAGGGCTCATGGTCCAGAAGTATGCTCGATCATGGTGTGCTTTGCGTGTGATTGACAAGCTGTCAGCAAGTGAGCATGCAGTGTCCCGCAGTTTCACCATCAGATCCATCCTTCACTCATGACGTCTGTTTTGCAAAAGCTAATTTCACCAGAGAAAAATGCTCATCTTGAGGCTTCACAGCAGGACCTCACTAATCAATGGGTGACATCGCATGTCTGTCTTTCATGTGCAATCTGTGAATCCAGCATGTAATGTGTGATCTGATCTGGCAAAAGAGTCGCAAGTCGCGGGGCCTGATTCTTATGCCAGTAACATATGAATCAGCGCGCTGTGTTGCAGGTTATTTCCGGGTTCTTAGCAACTAGGGAGAGACCGCTTGCATGTTTTGAGCACTCGTATACGCTACCAGTGATGTCATCATTAAAATTACTTTTTATATTAAATATGCACATATTGTAAACCTATGAAGTTATGCTGTTAGCCAAACATTCCCCACTGATTCAAATCAAAAGTTTTTTACTTACATTTACTTACATCTACTTTGCATGTTCTCCCCATGTCCGTGTGCGTTCTCTCCGGGTACTGCGGCTTCCTCCCACAGTCCAGAGACACACAGTTATTGGGGTTAGGTTAATTGGTGATTCATAGGTGTGAATGTGAGTGCAAACGGTTGTCTGTCTGCGTTAGCCCTGCGACAGACTGGCGACCTGCCCAGGGTGTATCCTACCTCTCACCCAATGGCAGCTGGGATAGTTCCAGCCCTCGCCCCAGCAACCCTGAAGTAGATGGATGGATGGATGGATGGATGGATGGATGGATGGATGGATGGATGGATGGATGGATGGAAGAAATACATTTGTCCCCACTGATTGACCTCTTTATTATAACCATGCATTTTCTTTTATGTTCACCATAAAAACATACATCAGTTCTGCTAGAATTTTGGGAACTGTACAATCAAATTGTTCTTCCTCTTGTAATCACATTAGTGTGTGAAGTATATGACTAATTTTTAAAAACTGCATTACATTTGTATTGACAGAAAATCATTCAATTCTTTCTACTCATTATGTATGCACTGTCTCATGTGTTTATCTCACCTTGTAAAGTTTATATGGAATATTCTTTAGTCATCACTGGAAGTTGTTTTGTGCCCCCCTTCCTAGACACACATGAGCAAGAGGCAATATTTACAGGAATAGCGGACCCCAGAGCCAATTTGCTTAGAGTAAGTCTATGAAGCTCATAGCGGCTCGGCTCAGATAATGACTCCTCCTCCTGATGGGGGGAGGTCATATGCAGACTCAGGCCCCATAAATCCTTGCTCTATGATGAGCACTCTGCGTATGACTTATGGAGCACAGAGGCGGCCAGTTAAGACAGCCACTCGTAAACGTGGCACGGGCGCCCTGATGGCGCTGTCAATTTTCATATTTCATCAGTTACTGGGGCAGGAGATGTTGAGTTATATCTCCAGCAAACTCGTTAAGAAGGGCTCTTGAGCTGCTCCTGCTTGTACTGTTGATAAGCAATCTAGAGAGGGAGAGAGTAAGGAAATGAATTATTGTCGTGATATTTCAAGTAAGCAGAACATCAAGAAATTAAATACATTTTTTGAATTTGTTGAGTACCTTAAACGTCCTTAATTCGGTATCTTGAATTGCTCTTTGGAGTGCCATATCTTGTCAAATGCTAACACAGTGTTTTGGAATTTAGATAATTTTTTAATAGTTAAATCCTAATGTGATTTTCAGCTGTATTTTCTCTCTAGAGTATGTCAGTAATATATGATCCATTTTTTTTTACATAACTGGGAGTTATTGAAGTGGACGCGTGTAGTGCCTTTGTCTCTGTAAATATTGGACAGGGTATTATTATAATGAGCGTATTTACTGAAGAACTGGAAATATGCACTTCAGTACTGCAGACACAAATGGTATTGATGTTGTAGTGTATATAGGTATGCACTGTGTTTGGGTGTGTAAACAGGATTTTGAGGGCTTCACGTTATTTCGGAAAGTTCAGGGTACGTGAAGATCACAGAAACTATAGTCACTACACAAATCTCAAGTGAGAAGATAATTTGCTAAAATTTCTAGTCATACTGTGACTGTTAAATTATTGTGTGAAATGAATTTTATGTCCAATAGCTATGGTGGTTATTTTAAAGTTGATTGGCTGCATAGTTGGTTGAATATTTCTGGTGTTTTATGTGCATGCTTATAGCTTGTGGAGAGGAATTCAAATAATGCATTATTGATTCTGCAGTGGGGACAGTATCCCAATAACGACCACCCTGATATACAAGCGAACACCCAAAGCTCACTGATGCACAGTCTTAGCAGCACTTCTGAAGATGCCCTGTGGAATCTGGCACCAAGATGTTAGCAGGAGATTGTTTGCGTTCTCTTAGTTGCGAGGTGGAGCTGTTGCAGATCAGACTTATTTCAGCACATCCCCCAGCTCCATGGACCACTTTGATCAGGGGCACCACTTATGCCTTGCTTAGTTGGAAAATGCTACTAGCCGATGAGCTGGCAGCTATTGTTTGACAGTTGTCATAATGTTTTGTCTTATCTGAGTATATATTTTTTGCTCTTTGAGAAGACCTGCAAATTTGTGACAACAATCAACATCCAGGAACTGACTAGTAAAGCTCACTGTGTGAAATGCCTGTAGGCCACATTTAGACCACATATTGTGTGCTTAAATGCACAATAAGTTAATCCATTAGTCAGCCTCTGAGTAAGAAGAACCACCTTCCACAAACTAGAGTATATTTTTTGGGTTCACTGCTAAAAAAAAAAGTGTAATTTAATTATAAATAGATTAATCTTATAAGCTCTAAAACCAGTAATCACAGGTGTGAGCACTGCTCTGTTTATACTGCAGTGGTAGTAATCTGCATGTCTACGGTCTTGATCACACTTTCTCAGTGATGCCATTAAGGACATTTTTTTTCTTACCTCACACTTTGCTGTATGCTTAAATGTGAAAATGTATTGTGAAGTAATAATTTGAGATGAATATTAGTACAGTATGCTGCTAAATGCCCCTGGCTGGGCAGCCATGACTGATGATAAACACTGACTCACTCCCCTCCCCCCAGGTGAGTAAGGCTCCATGTCACTTACTGGAAAACACTCTTCAAAAACACAATGGAGGCCTCACACACACACGCGCGCTTGCGCACTCACACACACATATGTAAATCATGCTGGACTTTGTTAATGACTCACGGGGTAGTTTTCCTGTGTAGATCCCCATACCCCCCCCCCACAGCCTAAAAGAACCAGGTGCTCTTTAAACACAGTGAAAAAGGTTAGAATGACAAATGAACATTCATAGCCAAGGTTGTCATCGCTGTGATCGCTGAGAGGGCTTTTGTATATCCAGACATAAGAAATGATGTCAGCTTCGGCACTATTTTCAGATGAGTTATACTGCAAAAAATATCAGTCATTTGATCTTGATGGCAGTTGGAATAGGCTCTAGCCTCACCCCCACCTCCACTCGTCCCGCGACCCTGAACTGTATAAACTGGAAGAAAAACGATGGGATGGATGGATGGAAGAAATTATTCCATTTTAAAGCATGCAATCATAGAAGATACTTTCTCCATATTCTCTGACATGGGGCTTGACTTTAAATGACAAATTGCATTGAATGTAAAGTTCATAGTACTGCATCTCTCCAAAATTACAGTTTTTCCAAGTAGAATCCCCCATTCCATTAAGTTCAGATATAGTAGCTCTTTAGAGTCGTACGGTTACAGTTCATAATGAGTATTAGATTAGATTTTATGCAGGCTCGCTGAGACAAAAGTGGGGTATCAAAATGCCTTTTGGCGATCCTCTCACAAAGGCACACATTGTGCTTCCAACAGAAGAGCATACAGTAAGACCATTTCCTCTTATTGACGCTCTTGGCAAGTCTAATATTTACAGAAATGTTATAGCTTGACAACCCACAATTAAACTTGTCATAACAGAGCCCATCCAAAAGGGAGACAGGAAGGAGGAGATGCTAGGAATGATGTCAGCTTGGCAGAAAGGAGAGGGGGCACGGAGACGTGTAAACAGCTGTTCTCAGAGTGTCTGTGGTTCAGACAAATATCATCCATGCCGTGCTTTTGTTGTGTTATCAACATCACAATGTAACCGAGTTTGTCCGTACATGAGAAATTTGACCTGGTTAATTGGTGCCTCTCATGTTAAAAGGTGATTACACAACACGGGATTTGATTTACACACTAAAACATGCCCTCGCTTATACAACACATACTTTTCATCGTAGATGAAACAAGTAGTATTGCAGCATTAGGAATTTTATCTCGTACCTCTGTCACAAAATAGCTGCTGTTTCTTTAAGCAACATGTTTTTGTTTTTTGTTTTTTAAAGGTCTACGTGGTTAAAACTGAGGTTTTTTAGGCCCGTTACAGCTTCTGTTTCAAACCGGCATCTGTGTGATCAGATCAGAAACTCTATCTCTTATGAAACAGCATTTGTCTTCAGCTATCAATCTGTCCATTTCACTGCTTTGAAGTTGATCCACTTTTGAAACGAAGCAGAGCTCACTGAAACAGAACGTGGGGGAGAGAGGGTAGAAAACAAATCTCCTTGCAATACATCTCTGAATTATTACTGGGATGTAAGTATGTAACCCTAGCCAAAGATGTGGAGTGCTTTTGGAGTCTGTGTAAATGGATCTAGTCAGAGGTGAAGAGAAAACAAGTCTGACCCCGTGCACTGTGCACTGGGGAGGTCAGCCTGTCTGTTTGGTTTTCTGAGTCTGGACCATGTGCTCTTTTTCTTTTTTTTTTTTTGAAAAGGGGACGGCCCATGCTGACGTTGTAAATTACAAGGCAGGCTTGGTTCGTGGAGCCTGCCAGTTTGTGTGCGCGCGCATGTGTTTGCCCCTCACTTTGTGCGTGCATGCTTAAATGTGTCTGTGTGAGTTTGTGGTGGTGTGTTTGGTCCCTCTTATGAGCCCGGCTGCCCACTGTCTTCATCTAATACCAGACTGCTGGCTCACCGGAGTTTTTCTGACCTCCATACTGTCCTCTCAGCCTTAGGCAAACAAAACGGAGTCCAAATCCACCGCTGTCTGATTCACAAATATGATTCAACGCGGAGATGACGGGGCCCCTTAAATGGCATTTACTGGGCCCTGGCATGGCGATAATTGAAAATGTCAGTAAAAGTGCTTAGGAGAAATTCCAGCAGGATTATCGCCCCAGTAACATGGACAGACAGAGGGCTTGTCTCTGGAGAGCACAAAAGAACTTGTCTCCATATCATAAAACCTGCACTGTTCCCTTGCTTTCTTAATGAAACTGCTGCTCTGCCAGTCCTGGGAGGGGAGTTAGAGTAACATCTTGTTTTTTTGGTGGGACGTTGGTGATGTGTATGTGTGTTGGAGGTGGGAGGAGAGGCGAGGGTGGTGTGGAGAGAGGGTTGGTGTTGTTGGGGCAGTTTCCCTCCTCTCTCTTTTTCGAAAGCCAGTGTTGTCGGTGCATCATATAAAAGAAGATATACAAGCAATTCACATGCAAATGCTGAGGGTGATTTAG
>JAVDPK010000068.1:939239-949976 GCA_034780415.1 Cichlasoma orientale
GAAAGGGGAAATGTGCTATTGAAAGCCAGTAGAGGGATGGGGGAAGGGGTGGGGGGGGGGGTCGCATTAAGCATTGGAGAGGGAGGTGTGAGATGGCGGTGCTGTGAAACAGAGAGACATTTGTGTAATCTGGCTTTATGTATCACCACTTCTGAATAATAACATGAAAAAAGAGACTTACCTCATCTGCCTGGTAGAGCCAAGGCATAAATAAAAGGGCAGAACAATGGAATTACTATTACCCCAGCCTCTGTGCTGAAGCTACATCACCAGTATTCTTTGGAGCCACTGGCAAGAAGATTAATGTTTTGTTAAATATCAGTGTGGGAGCATGTGAAGAGGGGAGTGGGGAGGAGGAAGAGGGTCGCTTACTGGGTCTTCTAAACTTAGTCAGCCCTGGATCTCTTTGTAATTATGGTGTGTTGCCACGGATGAGTCCCACACTCTCCCTTCCTAAGTGTTGGTCGGGCGTTGTTATGGTATCAGATGCATGTATTTGTCAAGAGGATTATGGGTAATGTTCCGTGGCGTCTGATTGGACATGTGTGGCTTGCTGCACTCTGTTTTCATGAAGCATTCCTTGGCTCAAAGCCCTCGTGGCAAAATGTTCTGTTTTGCCGTCTAAATGCACTTAGACGGGCTCGTCTCTGTCAGAGCGCTCACTTGTCGCTTTTTGCAATCTGGTTTTAAAATTACTGAATAAGGTACGATCCAAATCTTAATGTTTTGAGGTTGGGAGGAAAATTTAAAATATGCTCCTAATATGTCATTTCATGATCAGAGGTTATAGTACTGGGTTGGTACAATAAATATAAGCAGTAATAACCAAAAACGCAAAGTATAAAGAATGTAGGGTGGTTTAATCTAATTGGAACCATTGGATTTGGTTTAGGTGTTGCTGCTTCAGTGAAGCTGGATGTGAATACTATTAAAAAAAAAAGATTTCTTTATTATGCTATCAAGATTCCATTATAATGTTTGCATTTCTAATCTCTTTTTAAACCTTTATTTGTACAGCGTTAACTGGATCACACTGGCCATTTTTATCATCTCATGCTTTAGTCTTGTATCCATTCACATTTAAAACTGTCTGGTAGTACCACAGAGCTCTAGTGTTGACCACAAAGCAGCACTGCAGCAGTTTGGGGTTTACTTCCTTATGCAATAGCACCTCAGCAGTATTTGAACAGGCACATTTCCAGGCTTTTGCACACTTCTCTAACCTCAGGGCTACTGTGGTCTCCCATGCGTTAAATATCATAAGAACACAGAATTTACACAGGCCACAAAAACCAAGAGTCAACAGAAGAGGTTGTTTACATAACTAAAAGTCCCAGGTAACACTGACATATCCCAGCTATCATGTTCGGATGCGCCATAATCGGGATGTGTTCTTCAACACGGCAATATTTCGTTTTTACTTTGGTTTTTGCTCTCTGAGTTGCCATCAGCACAAGCCACAAAATCCTGTTCGTTTGTCTGCCACAAATGCGAGTCACATTTAGTCGGGTAATGACTCTCTCTTCTCATAAAACATAAACAATATATGAAAAAGCCCACACACAAAAACACACACAATAGCGGCTTCTTTTCAGGGAAAGGGGGCCTCTGTAATTTCAATTTTAATGGGAGCTGCATGTGTGTTTGTGTGTGACTTGACCAGACACCCTAACCCTGTGTTAGTAACAGGACTAAAGGAGGAGTAGGGGTGGGGGGGGGGGGCGCTCTCAATATTACAAACCCTCAAAAATCGTAGGCCCCTGTAGCATTTATGTCGGTGGCTTGTGATCGAGGGTGATAGGCATGTCCGGACATAACTGCCCTCCCTCCTGTGCCTCGCCTTTTTTCTCTGTTGCGTGTATGAAAGAAACAAAAGGTCAGAGGTGAACCTGGTCGCATGACAACAGGCTGACAGGCTCAGTTGCTAAGGGGATAGGTGACAAGGTGGCACAGACGTGGGGTGACAAGGTGATGGCATGAGGTGACAGAAAAGTTACCAGGTGAGGACAGAGGTGAGTGACGGCATCTGACCAACTCCGCTGCATCATGTTTTCTCCCTCTTCTTCTTTGTCTGTCTTTCTTACTGTCATCCTTCCTCTATCTGTCCACCTCTCATGTCTTAGTCGCACCAGCAGTCACACTCCATCACACCTTTGAACTCTTTTTACTTCACTTTGACAGGAAATGTGTGTGTGGGCTTTTTTTGTTTGACTTAGTGTGCATGTGCGAATGTGTGTGTACACGTGCATGAGACTGTGTGCAAACATGGAAGTACTTGTGTACTTACACATGTCAAGTGTTCAGTCCCATGTATGTGTGGCGGCTTTTGCTCGAGTTGGACTTTTGTTATCTCACTTTTTACTTCTCCACTTCGTTTTAGTTTTAATCCTGTGTGAGTGTTTCACAGCAGTTAACATCCTTCCTGTTTGCTCTCATAGCTCTGAGTCACAGCCATGACGTGCACAGCCAAAGGGGAGGCATACATACTCCTGTTGGCAGCTGAGGAGAACCAGGGGGAGGAAATGAAAGGTACTCCCCTCATTTCATACACCAGCAATCTCACACACTGACTCAGCAACCAACCATGACAAATGTGTGTCTCTGTTTGTGCGCCTATGGCCTGGAACTGCTTACATTTGTATATCTATGCATCGGTCTACATATTGCACCTTCTAAGAATAACTTTGCAATGTTGCACAAATTGTTTGAGATCAGTGGTCATATTTGCACAATCTGCAACGGAGCACTCTGTTCTCAGAGTATCAGGGAGATATAATTCAGCAGCGCACTGGAAAGGATTTGATCGGTCTGGCCCTTCGCACACCCAACATCTTGTTCTGTGCAGCTCCTCCTTCACAGGGAGGTGAGAGGAGACACAATAGCAGCACTCATTGACCAGGTTAATAAGTATTCTGTCTTGGTCCCAGTCAGATGCTCTTTACCTTCTAATGCACTGCCTGTGTTTCTGTCTTTAAAGCAGCACAGTGACCTCATGTCTGCTTCACACAGCTTTTGTAAACTAATGAATGACAGGGGCCATGGATTCTGCTGCCTGGTTGAACAGGACCAAGCTGTGTGTGTGTGTGTGTGTGTGTGTGTGTGTGTGTGTGTGTGTGGGAGTGCGTGTCTGTCTATGAATTTGCACATATATAACTTCTTCACCCTTAACACTCCCATCTCATCTACCGTATTCTGTGTGTTTACCAAGAGCAGTTTGTACGAGTGGATAACTGCAGGAAAACACTTATGTGTGCATGTGTGTAGCAGACAGGTGGATGTGTATTGGGTCTGGGTGTATTTTTCTCTGGGTCATATGGGGCATGTCACTCTACACTTTATGTTGGATTGCTGCATGAGGTTGTTTTGGTAAAAACAGACTTTTATATTTTGAGTATTATCACCGCAGAGCTTCTCTAAAATTTTCCATACCAGTGGAAATGGCTGTGCTCGTGTAGCCGGCCTGACTTTATATTTTAGGCTGCAGCAAATTCTGCGCTGTGTTGTGTGAAGGAGTCGGTTGTTGCATTGCCAGTTCAGGCGGGTTTATTCTCCCAGAGCTGTTCAAAAAAACATAAATTCAGTAGAGCAACTTCGTATGATGGAGCTTCTACATGCACACCTTTAAGAGATTGAGAAGAGCAGCAAACCGCATGAGAAACTACCCGCATGCTTCCGCAGCCTAGCTTAAGATCGGCACATTAGCATGTTACAATAAAGCGCTGCACTCGACAGAAAAACAACAGTTCACACTAAAACATTCAACAACATTACAAGACGATGTCTGTGAGTATAACAAGTAAGGTTTGAACTATTTTTAAAGCAATTTTACTGCATTTAAACACTCTTTAACCAGGATCATTAGCGTAACCTCACTTATCCCCAGCAGCGCCTCCAGCCGACTGAGGAAACTACAGGAAGCAACACGTGGGAAGTCAAAGGTCACGCAAAGAAAATAAAAGCTCCTAAAAGTATAAATACAGAAAACAAATATATACATATGTATGAAAAATAATGACAAAACCAAATAATATATTTTTGGATTTAGATTTTTGGTGAAATATAAATAAATTGTTTTAATGCACCTGTTACGCTTGTTAAAGGAAAGGTAAATAAACTGTGTTCAATTTGAAAGTTTAGATTATTTCTAAGAAAATTTATTAAAATATTGTTCATACAGTCAGTTGACAAGTGGCTATTCTGCACCGCTGAGTGCTTTATTAGTTTATTATTGCTTTGGTAATATACCTGCCCCGCTCCACTGGCTTTTTCAGCCTTTGATCCACGGAGGATCAGAATATCAGCCCTCACCATAAATGAACTTATCATCCACATGTTCAATTCCCAGATCCTTGCTCATCGTTCTCCAGTGATTTTATTTTGTCTGTAAAATACAAAAATAATCTATGAAGGAGCTTTTAAGACAAGGAATAAAATATTTTAAAATAATGCTAATAAAGCCAAAGTTTCACATGTGATAATACTTTCGTAATGTCATTACTGTATTAATAGACTCCTCACAGCTCTGTGTAGCATTTAAAACTTCTGATTGGATTGGATTCATGTGTCTTACTGTATCATAATTTGGAGAATAAAATGTTTTATACATTTCACAATGAACAAAAGTAAATAGTATGAAGAAATGCTAATATTGTTCAAACTATGGTTTTAAACCCAGGATACTCAGGCTGCTTTATTCAGCCAAGACGCTAGGCAGTTCAAGACTGTCACTGCTATTCTGACCTGTTATTAAATTGTATTAATATTTTTAGAAAAGGAAAATATTGCAATTTTGTGGTTACATAACAGAACTATATCAAACACGGCAATCTATTTCCTCCACTGCTTATCCAACCAGGGTCATGTTGGGGCCATCACAGGGCTAATATAGAAACGCAGTCATTTGCACTCATATCCGCACAATCCAGTTTAGACCACCATTTAACCATGGGAAGAAACCAGGGCAGCTGGATGCAACCAGTGCTAGCATAGGGAGAGCAGCATGTAAATCCAGTACGTTCAAACCCAGGACCTTCTTTTTGTGAGGCAGTAGTTCTAACCACTGCACCACCCTGTAAATACCAAGTTATAAATCCAGAAGTCTGTTTTTATTTTTATTATGATGGATTTTGCTGTGGTAAGTTATAGAGTCTTAGCTACTAGTCAGCCACATCTTTACCATTATGTTAGTGCTCGTTTTGTGTTTTATTGTCCCTGATCAGGAAATGCAGATTGGTGTTTTCCTAATAGATACTGACCACTCGTGTTTTCTTACTATTGTAAGATCTAAATTCCCTGACAACAGAAGCTGAATGTAAAGAGGAAAAAGAATTCATCTCTATTCTGATTTTCACATTCATATAATGTTTGCAATATACCGCATTTTGCAACATTTACTGGAAATTGCCATGTTTAGAGAACCTAAACTATCATTTACTGCATGTGATTGTTTTGGTGTCACTACTTATTGTAGTACCTGCTGTTAACGAAAGCTGTAGCCTGCAGCTACTTCCATCTTCACAGCTGTTAAAAGGTGTTCCTTCAGGTCCTGGCAACATCCAACCTGGCAACCATCAGGTGTCCTGGCTCGCCCAGCTGGTTTGCTCTCCAGAGCCAGAGGAGAGTACTAATGGATGAGGGACGTCAGTGTCAAGAGAAGGAGAGAGAGAGAGCAGCCGATGCCTTGTCCTCCTGCCACGTGTTGTTTGTTTACAGGAAGGTGCCACTTGGCTGTGTGTGAGTGTTGCTAAGGGCCAAGGCCTGGATGGAGAGATAGGGATTCCTCACTCCTTAATGACTATTGAGTGTGTCTCACAAGATGACAGCCTGATGAGAGCACCTGGCTGGCATTCGGCACAGCCTAGTGCCACTTCCTCACATTGTAGGAAGCCAACGGGAATGCTTTATGAATGCGTATGCATGTTCAGCTCTCAGCAATAGCCATGAATCAGGAAGTCATTTGATCTGCTGTCTAATTGTCATGTTTAAGTCTCTTTTAAAGAACAGATGGAAAATTCCAAACTTCAGAGGTCATGCACTGAGGCCACCTTTTGTTTGCTCGTGCAAGAGCAAAAAAGTAACATTCGTTGTTTACGTAATTTTGTAGATTTTTATGTAAGCCGCAAAGCAGGAAAACAAAGTTACTCAAGAATTTATGTCATGTTTGGACAAGTAGCAGCAATCCATCTTTGTACAGGGTCATAATTTCATTGAAAATATCATTTTTATTTTGCAGTGTGAATGTGTGCCTAAATCTGAAATTTAATGTGTTTTTACCATAAGCTAATGACCCACTCACCCTTCTAACAATCCTGTTTTTTGTGTCTCGTTGTCATAATGCGATGTTTTTGTGCAGCTCAGGAAGAATAGCTACTGTGTTGCTGCAGTTAACCCTAAGAAATAATCTAAACTAAACCGATTTATCAGTTTCAAGTTGATGAATATAACTTTTTTTACAGTAGCAACTGCAAATAATGTTTTTCACTTTCGGCAGCCGGCTACATTATTATTTGGTTCAGGCTTATATCAGTAATCATACTTCTCAAAGCCCCCCACACTGCCATAGTTGGGGTGAGACACCTCACAATTACTTATCTGCATTTTGTTGAGACGTTTATAATTCCCACAACCTAATACAGGAGCATCAGCTCAAATTACAGGCTTTAAGTTACATGGTGAGAACTTATTTATTGTGGCACCTTCTCTTTCTTTGCCAGTGTCAGTCGACTACAAAACCTAATTAGTGCTTTCAGCTTGACACCCATTAGCTGAAACCCAATCCTTGGCCTGCTGGAGAAAAATAATTATGACATTCCTCTTATAAATCATTGGCTATGTCCTGAGCCCTTTCAATGGAAATATGATTTCCCACTACAAATTGTCCAACCTGTTTTATGTTCTCCAACACATAATTAAACCCGTGGTGTGTGAGAGGAAGTAATTTTGTTCAAAGGCTTTTGGCAACAGCAGTGCTATGTCTTTTCTGCTTGTTTAGAGAACAGCTACTGGCAAACCTGGACATGTGAGCTGTGTAATGGATTAGGAACAACAGCAACAACATGTGTGAATAACCTGTATTTGTCAGTCAGCCAAGCGACATGGGAAATGAAATACATCACGAAGTGGCAGGGGTGATCTGTGGGTCATCGGGTACAGAGAGGGCCACTGGCAAACCACTTTCTGACTTGGGCAAAATGTGTCCACACATTAGGGCTGTGGGGCTGAACAAGTTTGCTTTATTCTCATGGGGAGGCTGGCTTCAAACCACAAGTAGCCATGCGTGACTTAGTGGGGCTAGCCTCAGTGAATGAAAACCATAGAATTAAAAAGGCCCGAGGGTGAACTTGCATGTGTTTGATGTCACAACAGCCTAAAACTTGTTATAAGGAGGAATAATAGCCAAAAAGTTAAAATACAATTGATGACACAGCGGTCTTCTGTGTCACAAGCACAGCACTTTACTGCCATCTCTTTTGCTCTTTCCTATCTATGACTGCTTTTCGTCTCTTTGTTTTCTGTGTAGTAATGTCCAGAATTAGCTAAATGTCAAACATGTGAATTTAAATAAACCAGAAGGAAGCTATTTTTTATACAAATAACACTATCTTTAGTCAAGCATTGCCTTTGCATGTCCTTGCCTAGAGTTTAATACTTTGCTTAGGATTGCAAAAAGGTATTGCCGATTGCTCCAACCAATCAGAATTGAGATTTCTAAGAATTTTTACAATCCATGAAAAATGTATCCATCTATGAGGTGAAACGTCCATGGCCCTGTCTCATAGGCTGCATATAAAATGACTACATGATATACATGCATGAATCCTTGAGCTTTTGGGACATCACCAGTGTGTTTAAATATGATGCGAAGAGCAGAGGGCACTGACTGTTCATGGTCATGACTTGTCAATAATGAGGTAGGTCACCAACACCACAAGCAAGGTGCAGAAGTCCAGTTTTGTAATTTAACGTAGCGCAGGTGAAGCCTAGAAGACGAATGCTGGCTGCAGCAGCCTCTTATAGGAAGTTTAAATGGGTGAGTATTATCACTGCTCTAAGGTTTTTATGAAAGGATAAAATACTATAGAGACAAAAAACATTTTTTGTACCAGACTGTAAAGATGCTTTTTAATGCTGTCAAGTTGGGCATTTTAACATGAGAATTCATGGTGATCGACTCACTTTTGGAACTAACCTCAAGTGGCCACTTGACAAACTGCTGTTTGTGGCACTCAGGTGTTGGTTTTATTATTCAGTCTCTGAGGCTGTTGCTCGACTGGTGGCCAAAAAACTCCTACCTTTTCGAAGCACTATAAGTGGGTTCACAATGGCCCTACAGTCTCTGTAGGACTTTGCCTTAAAGTTTGTCAGTTTGACACAGAAGGTCCATGGTGAAATCACAGATGGGAAAACACAAGTGGTCAAAACAGGACTTCTACGGTGCTATTTCCATCCATCCATCCATCCATCCATCCATCCATCCATCCATCTATCCATATGGTCAAAGACAAGTGCACAAAGTTGCTACTTGTAGATCACGGGATTTAACCCTGCTTATGACCCTGCTTATTGTTGTTGTGGTGGACAGGCTAATCTTCTTCATACTTGTAATCCTCCTGGAGCAGGAACATTAACTTATAGTGTCTGTTTATCTGTGCCCTTCCAGGCAGGGAAAGGTAGGACCATTATCCTTCCTGTGCGCGCGCGCGCACGTATGTGTGTGTGTGTGTGTAGGTGTGTATGTGCGCGCACGCTCGTGCATGCATGTGTGCACTATATGTGTGTGAAAGGAAGCAACAGCCTGTACCAAAGTCAGTCATGATTGTGTGCCTTCCAAAGGTCATAGGGCAAATCTTGTGGTAATCTGCTAATCCAATTGGCTAGCCGTATTCACATGATCTGCCAGGTTGCAGGACAGCCATCCTCTGTTCAGACACACACATATATTGGCAAACACATACCCACACATGCCTGCTGTTTACACCCTTCTCGCGACAGTCTTTGACTCCATGACACCAGCCTGTTTGATTCCACTTAGGCTGGAAGCAGATTAGTGAAGGTGACTCCTCCTGAGGGAGAATTCCTCTGCATAATTGGTCGAATTTATAAACCAATCAAAAGCACATTCTGAAAAACACTATTCTTCAGCCATTATAAACTGTGTCGTTGGATAAGCAGGGGCCGATCTGCACATCCACACTTCATATCATACATAAACCTGTACATGTGATTCTGTTTTCTATTTGAAGCTATCCCGTTGACAAAAGAGGTTCTGTATAGGCAAACTCTGCCTGACCCTGTTTATACTTCAAAGTCATAGGTGTAGACAGGACTGCAAGAACATTTTATTTGATTACCAGCGTGTTGGAAGATGATAGAAGGTCACTTGCTCTTTTCCAATAAAGACAAAACCATAAAGTGCTTTATAAATAAAGTAGTAGTATAAATGGCCACATCAAAGCATCACAACAGCCTTTTTTCAGCTATTTGTGCACTCATGCATTTACCTTGCTTAATCACATGTGAATATCACACTTACCTGGACTTAATCATTATGAGACCATCTCTATAGTCCTAATCTCATCCTGTGTGTACTAACTGCTATAATGTATATGAAAGGAAAAGGCTGACATATGGTTCCCATGCATTCAGAGGCTAGCAACCACATAAGGGCTGCATGGTGAGTGTGTGTCTTGCTCTGTAGCACCAAAGCCAAGGCTTAGTAAGGGACTGGATCCGATTTCCCAGGCTGAAGCAGGACCTCAGGGCACTGTGTGGAAACTGAGCTAATTGCAGGATATTGGTCCTTGGATGATTAGAGGAAGACATGGAATGCCTGGTCTGTGATGCAAGCAGACCAAGGTGAGACTAATGACGGATGCATTTTTTAATGTGTTCAGATAAGTCCGTATCCTGCAGTGCTGTGACAAGAAGGGCAGGGTAACCACGCGCAGTTAAAGGGGAGAAAGTTATAATGCCATAATTTTCTCTAAAACATACAAAGTTATAAACTGATTATGTCAGTATCAGTATCCAAACCACGATATGTTATTTAAATGGGCAAAAGATGTGTTCAAACATTCCACCGCAGATGCTGCACAAAGAAAATGGAGCGCCATTTCTAGCAATACAAAAGGAGTCTCACTTTCAAAGCTTGTTCTGTCGTGGGTTGTTTCTGACAGTGTGTCTGCAGTCGTTTGTCCTCCATAAAGGATGAAGTATGCTTGATAAAAACAGTTTCATATAATAGAGTGACACAGAGAGTGGCAAGAAGCAGTAATAATTTAGATATAGAAATAACAACACTCACACATCCTTCCTGGAAAACGATCCTAAAGTACAGAAATTAAGCTGCACGTAAAAAGCAAAGAGAGCTCGAGATGAGGTGATGTCGGTGTGAATGCTACATCACCAGCTTTGGAAAGTTACACTGTTCAAGAGCCTCCCTCAATGCTTACATCAGGAAGGTGCTTGAGGCGAGGCTCACCAAAACTGTTGTACTTCAGATGGAGGGTATTGTTAAGTCTATTTAAGTTAACTAGCTATAAGACAGAAGAATGGATGAAAACCTTTTGCAATCACTGTTTTGATTGATAACACATTTATTTAAGTGTATATATATTTTTAAAAGTACCTCTAATGGATTACCGTAAATTCCGGACTATTAAGCGCACCTGAATATAAGCCGCACCAGCTGAATTTTAAAAGAAATATAACTTTTTACATATATAGGCCGCACCTGAA
>JAVDPK010000068.1:950076-1012579 GCA_034780415.1 Cichlasoma orientale
GTGTGTGTGTGTGTGTGTGTGTGTGTGTGTGTGTGTGTGTGTGTGTGTGTGTGTGTGTGTGTGCGTGCGTGTGTGCGCGCGCTTGCCCATATGCATGCATTTGAATGTGTGCAGCTGTATGCCAGAGTGATAAGAATGCATATCCTACCTGTAGCAGGGATTTTGGACATGAGATGCAATCTTGTTTTTTATGCTGATCTCTGAGAAACAGACCGGCATTTGTATCTGTAGCGTAACATCATCAGAGAATATGGGCTGAACATCAGAAGGCCTTGTGAAAAGGTAAGGAGAGCTGTGCTGTGTCCCCTTGCCAGACGTTTTGATGGGAGTTTAAAAAGCAGCAACTCGCCAAACAAGATGAGCCAAGAGGTAGGAGACAAAGTAAAAGGGCAGTGGAGTTTGATGAGAGAGTCTGATTGCCATTCTGTCTGACATGCAGCCTAAATGAGCTAAGAGAGCGGGAGAGGGACTGTTTGATTTCAGCATACGCACACACACACAAACACAAGCAGGGGCACTGAAGTGTCTGGCTTTTAAGTATTTTGCATTATTGCATTGATTTTCTTTACGTTTTCATTTTGTTTTCATACCTTGTTGGACTTTAGTGTAAATTCAGTTTTCTGGCATAATTCTTACATATATTCTTACAAATATATTTTTTTAAATATTAAAAAAAATGCAAGAGGAGCAGTAAACAGGTGAGAAGAGCGAGTTGTGAAGATGAAGGAGGGCAGGAGAGAGACGTGGAACAAAGGCAGCAAATTGGGGAAGTGGTGGCAGTCCTATAACTTGACCGAGTTTACCCCTCAAGGTAGTCTTCTCGCTTGTCATCAGGGAACTGACTTCTCTGATGTCCTGTATCTGACTAGACTTCCACAAGTGGGGTAAATAAAGAATGACAAGCCCTCCCCCTTCACCTCCAGGCAGATTTCGCTCCTCTTCCCCTCTCCAGTGCAGACATGGTGTGCAACAACAGTGACTAACAGCAACTAAATACCAACATATTTTTGCAGCACTTGTAGAAATTTTTGTCCTCTATGTTTCATGTTGTGCTCACCTGAGTAGGTAAATAATACACTTAAAAAAAAACAAAAAGAGGCATGCATACAGCGCTTTCCCCTCGGAAACGCACACACACACACACACACAAGCAGAAGCATAAATTTAGTTCTCTCTTGTGCGGTCACAGGATGCTGAAGAGCGCACATGCAAACACATAAGAGGACCTCACATAGAGCCTGCAACACTTTTCCTCCCAACAGATTCCTGATTTTTAACCACTGAAACCTCAGCGCAGTCTAATGTGTGTTTGTGCTTGTTTTAAAGAGCAATTAAGAACAGAAAGGCATCATATTTGGTGCTGCTTTCTTTATTGGGAATATAGAGGAGCATAAAGAAAACAGAAGGCAAACTGAAGCAGTCATTTGATGAATTGCATGCTGCTGGCGGGGCACTTAAATGGCACTTTGAAAACACAGTGCACCAAAGTGAATTGCTCTATTCCAACCAATTAATCAATATATCCACAAGTAAGGATATTAATTTAATAAATAGAACAAAAAGGATGAAAGCAGGAAGAGAAACTATGCAAATTACAGAGGAAGTTAAAACTTTAGTTGGCTGGAGAAAAACTGACCAGAAATGAAGAAATGTATTTGTTTAGTTGTCCTCAGAATGTGACTGTAAATTAATAATTTAGCTGATGTTTCATTAATGGGTGCAGGCTCTTAATTTTAACACAAAGCAGCAATCTAAAGGCGTGAGCTCTTTCTGAATATAGTCCTGACCAGCACCACCAGTAGCTCTATCAGTTGCCAGACAGTAAGTCTGAGGGCTCCGCCAGGCCTCCACTCCCATTTCTTTCCCTCCGTAGCTCCAGGCTGGTCAGGGACAAGCTGGAGATCAATAGCTTGTGTTTGCCTATAGCAGTCCCATCCCTCAGCTGGGACACTGATGCTAACTATCAATAGCAATAAGAGGCTGTCTGAGACACAGTTAACTGCTGGCCGACCAACACAGCTGTCTGGCGGCAGTTGATAAACATCTTGTGCCCAGAGTCACTGCGAATAAACCACTTGATATGTTTCAACTTTGTGGGTGTATTTACTGTAAGAATGTTCGTGTGTGTGTGTGTGTGTGTGTGTGTGTGTTTTGTTTTGTTTTACGTGGCGTGTCTGCTGGCTCGGTGGTTACCTGCACGTTGCTTTGTTGTGTGGTTTCGCTACCCGCCCGGCTTGCTTTGTGGCTGTGACACAGACATCGCATGTGTACATTCTGTATATTCTGTGTTTACGAGCGTGTGAAGTAATGCAGGGATAAGTCGATGTGTAATTTTTAGTTTTGCTTCCAGGTTCTTAAGAATACATAAACACTCAGCTTTCGGTGGGTGATGTCTGTAATTTCTTCAAGATGTTTGGAGTGTTTGGTTCCTCTGTAACCTCCAGCCTTAGTGATGTGTGTCAGTGTAATCCGGCTCCATTCTGTGAAACATCTAACCATCTAAGCATCCCTCTTCATCCAAATATCATTTGTCAATGTCATTTGAAAGCACAATGTGTTTTTCAAGAGTACGAAGGAGCTAAAATGGGAGCCTTGGTGGTCATCCAGTACCACTGTGTTTGTCGTTAATGCAGCTCAAGCGAGCAGGTTTAATCAGATACAATCAAGTGAATTTGTATGATAACAATTGAAGGATTGAACGATTGCATCACTGTGACTGAGTTTATCTATTTAGAAAAAAAACGTGGCTGCGCAGTGATGAGAAACAGGCATGAAGTTAATAAACTTACTGAACTAAAGCTGAAGGCTCATTTTACTCAAGTAATGTGTAGATTCCTTATGTATAACTATTTAAACATTTATTTGTAAATAATGGTAATTAGTTAATAATCAGTTTCATCTGAAAATAAACTATATTTTGAATTTGTTTAAACAGAAAAAATTATTTTTAATACAAGTATTCAGCGTTTATTATAATAAAGGCATTTAATACGAGTCTTTATTTCTTCTAAATTGTGTGTTTGTTTATATTCTATCTAAAACAAAAGTATTGCAGTGTTTGTAAACTATCCAAAAGGATTCAAATGTAGTTCTGTGTTTGAGTGCATCCCGCCTGTTGTGTTTGGTGTCCAGTTACACTCTTCAGAAGGACACTGAATCCTGGCCTCTCTCACTAATAACTGGTTGGTTGAGGCTCTTTGTCAGGGATCCATTGGCACACATCTCCTAACACTTGTACACTTGTACCTGAGCAGCTACAGCTTACACACAATCACCCAGAGTGTCTGTGCCACGGATGGCTGTACCAGTGGCACATGCAAACTCACATTCCCATTCACACACACACACATACACACACACAGTGTGGATATGCAGGGTATGTGTGATGGACCAGTGACCTCTAGCACCTCTGTGACACCCTTGAATGTTTGCTTGTTTTCCCTTAAACAAGATGAGATTGAAAGGGGGTGTCTGTAACTGCAGTTGAGATAATGTAAAAACAAACACGGCCCATTGATATCGGGTGATACTGCAGGAAGTTGTCAGGGGGCACAATGGGGGAAGACAATCTGTGGGACAAGTGGTGGCAGGGCTGCTGGAGGACAATAGAAAGGGTTTGATCTCTTAATTAATGGAGGCTAGTCTGTGCTGCTGCAGGTACTGAATTTTAATGCGGGCAATTTTTCAGCGGGATTCCGTTGGTGGCAAAACAGAGTACTAAATGTTGCATTCTGATTGTCTGGAAGACAAAGTAATCTCACTTCATACTTTAAGTAAATGAATCAATAATTTCTATTCCAGCTTATGTCTATAGGGAATGTTCTTTATACACCAAAGTCCTCTGGCTTGATTTATTTTAGATATGATTATTTGAAAAAAAATGCATATGTGGAATAACTTCTAGTTTTTCTTTGATTCAGTAATATTTTTTATTTAACTTGTTGAGGTCGGGCACCCTAAAGATAGCAGCATCGCTCTATTAAGAGTCACGCAGTGACAGAGTGTGACTTGGTAGAAAGAAAATATGGGCTTATTTCTTTATTTGAACATGACGCCAGCTTAAAACAATCCCTTTAATCAAGCTCATAATCCTTTTGAAAAGACATTGTGGTGCCATTAATAAGGCCAAGCTCTTGATATTTGTCCTGGGAATGAGGGGGATCACTGACTTCATCATTCAAATGAACCAAAAATAAGGAATAATGTACTATTAGTCTGTCACAAAAAAAAGTATTACATATGTGGGAAATAATACTTGTGGTATTCATTATATTATTATTACTATTATTATCATATTAAAATTAAAAGGCCTCTCTTAATATTACCTCTACAACTTTTTGTAATTTTTAACAGAGGCTCTTTACCATTAACTTCTAACATGTAAATCAGACCTATCATTTCGTGTAAGCAGCAGCCTTGTGAATCAGTGACTCCACTCCTCTTAATACATACTGGAGTCACGAGACTCTGTTTTTTTCTAAACCTTAAGTTTTGTCCGTTCTCTGTTTTTGCCACTTGTGCGACTGTTATCACAAACACCACACACACACACACACACTCACACACACGCACGCACACACACGCACACGTGCAGCTGACCTAGATGAAGGCCTAATCCAGCTAGTTGTAATTCTTTGGGCATCGCGTCGAGCAGGGAGCAGGACCGTGAATAGAAACCCACCACGTGTTGAATACGCAGAAACGCAGAAGGAGAAAAAAAAGGGGGGGGGGGCTTTCTAGTTAGAAATACAGAGTGTGAGGATCACTAACAACTGCGCTTTGGTAGATTCCCCGCTTTAACTATCACATTATGCGCTCAAACGTGCAGTGTTTGTGAGCTACATGATCAATCACGACGTGTCAGTGATAATAGTGAATGATGACACCCGGGACAGACGGTCTCTGATATGGTGCGCGCCGCATTGATTGCGCATAGCAAACAAATCCGCACTTTTTATGCGCCAAAGGCTTTTGTCACTTTTCTTTGAAAGCACTATTTTTAACACAGTGGCAAAAATAAACGGGATGCTTGATCAGCTCGAACAGTTATTACACTCACCCTCAACCAAATCTTTTTAATTTCAAGAGAAAATATACTTTAATATTTCCATTTTAAAACCTTTATTACTAGAATGATAAATATTTTTTATGTTAATGATGTAATTAACTATTTCTTTTTCCCTCTTTCTCCCTCAAGAGATTATAAATAACATTTTTTCATTGACAAGAAATTTAGCCTGATACACGCGTCTCAAAAAGAAAAGAAAAAAATAACAATTTGGAACTTTTTCACGCGCTGGCGCTGAGTTTTGTCTGTTGGGTCATCAAACTGTGTCCGCCTGTGTCATTCAGCCCATGACTGTTAACACTGTATCCTCAACCGTCCCGAGTGAATCCCATTTAAAATGTCTCCTGCTCGGCTGGGCTGCAAATCACCCTGTTTACAATCTCACACCAACACTCACATCAATTAACTGGCCATTGATTTTTCCGCCCGGGACATTACAATATTGCAGACCCCTTCTTCCTCTCCTAGCAATTTCAAGTTTGCTGCATATAATTGCACGGGCTTTCTAACTGCACACACACATGCACATTTCCCCCCCATACTAATGATCATTTGCTCTTTGATTTTTGTTAGTCACGGCTTTCATTTCGATCTGGTCGCCAGGTTTTTAGACAGTTCACACATCAATTAATGCTCCAAAAATGAATGTTCAATTTAAAAATGATGTGCACTGTTTAATTATTCGACATAACGCATTGATAAAGAAGATCACTAAGGCCATCAGAGGTATTTGATTTTCCCCCTGCTCTTTCCTTTTTTCATGAATAAGTAAATAGTAAGGCTAGTCGAAACTAAAAGATAGCTGACACGAGAGGACCAGATCCATCTAGCCTGCAGCTGCTCTTTAAATATTCAGTGAAAAATAATGGCATCCGAGGCATCACCTATAGTAACATTATTATCTTCATTTCTCAAAATCAGCCTGACTGAGAGCTTCGTTTATCTTTTTCAGGTAATAAATCTACTCGACTCAGCGCTCACAAGAAGCTCCTGTGGGATCTCTTGCCCTCTTAAACATCCCAAGTGATGGTGCCCTCCTGTTAATGCATTATTTATTATAATAATAATAATAATAATAATAATAATAATAATAATAATAATAATAATAATAATAATAATAATAATAATAATAATTTTGTGCCACGTGCGCGGGGTATATAACTTCTGTAGTCGACAGATTTGATTAAGATGTTGTTTTATTTGCTCTGCAGGTACCAGCAGAATTATATTGGCTAATTGTCATTCTCTTAAAAACATTTACCATTAGGATAAAATAAAACATATCAACAGGCCAAACATTTAACTTTTGATAAGGACAGCATGCAGTCATTCATACCGATTTTACAATATAAACAACGCAGTGGATGGTGAATATCTAAAGATAAGTTTTTCTCCAAAAGTAAATGCATGATGTGAAATGTAGATTAGTCCACATGACATGGGAATGAGGCAAGCATTCGTTTAAAAAAGTGTTTTGGGAAGAATTTAAAAGCTTCATTTATCCCCATTCAGATGAACAGACTTCTGTCTCTCCGCTCTTTACCACTGATCATCCCGGCGCGAACAAACCGTTTGGCTCTGCTGCGCGCAATCAGAGAGAGAGAGGGAGAGGGAGGAGGGAGGGAGAGGGAGGTGGAGGTGAATGGTAACGTGACTGAATAGCCCGGTGACCAATCAGATCCTCGATGGGCCGGGCTCCACATTTGTCCCACTGCCGCACGGGCCCTCAAAGTTTGTTTATTCGCGGAACGCAGTGTGTGATGAAAACGTGTTAGTAAGTAACCCCTATTTCTACTAATAATAATCAAATCAAACTGATTGGGACGTTGGATCACACTCTGGACTTTTGGGAACGCGTAACGGTGCCGTTTACGCACGGAACATGCTGGCGCGACGCTACGTTTTAGCGCACCGGGAGCTTCGCTTCAAACTCTTCAGAGAGTAGGTGTCGATGTGCAACACAACAAGAGCTGAATTACAGCGATCTTGATGCAAGAGTGGAGAACGGACTACCGAGTTGTAGTGAAATTAAACTTGGTTGGAGATCGCGGAGGTTTGAGTTGCGAGCGTCCCCTCAATCCACATCAGCAGGGGGGGAAAGAAAATAAACTGTGATCACTGTTTGATCAGTGAGAAAGACTGAAAGATATTGTCGCAGGCATGGACTCGAGACGCTGACATTCCCCTGTAGTAGTCAAGATAAGCCTTGACTTGGCTAACAGAAGGGGTTAAACCGTATCTAAAGGGAGTTTGGAAAACCCAGCCTTTCTTCCCCATACGGATCAACTCATTGGGTGGGAGCTGAGAGAGAGACAAGAGTCCCCAGCAAATCAGGAGCTAATTGATTAAAGAGACTTCATTTGAATAGGAGGGGGGCTGGCAAGGTGCCAATCGCCTTTCAAAGAAGCCCCCCGTATGATTAATCGCAGAGCATTATTGATAATCATAACGGGGCACATGCGCGGTGGATGGGCTCGATTTACGTAATTTTTTAGAAGGTTTTGTAGTCATTTTTTTATTCTTTGCCTGCTGATGTGCCAGCCAGCATGTCGCGGAGGAAACAAGCGAAGCCTCAACACTTCCAATCCGACCCTCATCTGCCTTTATCGGAGCACAATGGTGAGTCCAAGTAACCCATCGCTCCTTTTATGCAAACACCGTGATTTTTTCTTTCTTTTAGGGGGTGTTTTATTGTGTCCGCGGTCCACTCTTAGTGTTAAAGTTAAGACTTTGAATCGGGATTCTATGCTGTTAGTTTTTGTTGGTTTCTCTGCAAATTCTAGTGACTTCGTGATGAAAGTGTGTTCGACTTTTAACAAAAGTTGATGCATCGAATTTCCACGAATTTCCCGTTATTCCAGTACGAGGAAAAATTTAGGGTAACTTTATTTTTTCGCGCTGATGATTTTGTTATCGGTGATTCAAACTCGGCTATAAAAGGTTAATAAGTTATATATAAAAACACACGTATGGTACGTTTTCTCCGGGTTTAAGCTCCGTGTGTCTTAAAAGTTTCAAAAGTTTTTACTCTTAACTTTAGCGTGTTTTAAATAAATAAATAATCGCTCATCTCGCAGACTTCCGTGCGCTCAGCGGTCCTTGTCTTGCCTCGACACCGACCACCCTGTCGCCCCTGCCGGGACTCCAACTTTTCTTTGGTCCCTGACCCAAATACCGTCTTCCGTGTTCTTCAGCCCTGCGCTGTAAACTCCTACAGGGTTTCCCTTCTTTTATGAAAATATATCATTGGCATAAGTCATGGCTTGTTACTTTTTTTGGCCATACGTGTGATGAAAGATTGCGTCAAAGAGCGTTAATGAACAAACATCTTCCCCGGTTCCTGTGACGGTCTCTTCAGTTTACCCATCTTTTAGGCAAAGCTTATTTGTTTTCTTCTTTTTTCTTTTTTTTTTCTTTTTCTTTTTAAATGTATATAAATTAGGGAACAGAAGTTTAGTCTCGGCCATTCTGGGACGCGCATTCATAAATACACACCCGATTTGTGTTTTATTACAAACTGAACGATAGTTTCATGAGCCAAAGTCCACACAGATAAAACAGACTTCCTAATTTTAACTCGCGAACTTTTAGCCAAGGCGGCCATCCCATTGCTTTGAAAAACACTGCAGTAAGAAACGTTGTGCCCAAAATGAGTTTGTACAAAGTGGCATTCAGGAAATCCAGGACTCAGCAGGAGCTCTCAGAGTTTCAAAGGCCACCATAAGCCAGTAAAGTCATAATTAATTGCAAACTGTTTTGTTTTTGTGGGAACGGGAATATTAAACGCAAACGAGAAACTTGATTAAAACTGCGGTTTCATATCACTGTGCGATAACTCTAAATAACGCGTTCATTTCGCTACAGGACGTTGCAGCGTGTATTTTTGTTGACTAGCTTTTCAGTCATAGATTCATTGGCAAGAAAATAATAGTTCTTAATATTTTAAGTAATTTCATGAAATGCTTTTTAATGGGGAGAAGCCCTGACTTTGCTCCCTCGTGCAGTATGATCGAAATTTGTCGCACAAAACTTATACTTTCTTCAATTTACAAATAAATAAAATAAATGGGCATTCATTTTTATAAAAAAAATGGGAAACTGCCTCATAGACGTAATGCGTGCAAATAAAAAATTCTAAGCAGCACATTGCATTTATAACTACCTGAAAAGCATGTGGATCCTATTTAAAATAAAAAATTTCTTTCAGGAGAAAGTCACGCATTGAAACGCTATTCCACGTGATTTTAGGAACTTGATGATTAATGTAAAACCCGGTTTATTCCTGAGTGCTGTTTTTTTTCTATATTTCTTTTCAGTCTGATAAAGGAGAGTGAGGGAAAGTCACTTGCTTCATTTACCATGGCAGACTGCAGAATGCAAAATTTCCTAATTATGTCTATGCCACATGTTAAAATGTTTGCAAATGTCTTGTGCATGTAATTCTAAGAGTTATGGCCATGCTGTCTTTAAGTTTGAGATTATTTAGCTGAAGCAGTGCTCATTATAAATGAGTTGTGTGTCTTTCTAGAGAGTTCTGGTAGCCAGAAGGGAAACAGAAAGTCATTGTATTTGTAGCTGAATATCAGTGATCCTCGGGGTTGTAGTTACTGGGAGGTCGGAGTGAGAGCCACAGAGGGTGGGATGTTGAGCTGTTTTAACCTTTGCCAGTGTCCCTCTGTTTGGAGGTGATCAGAGTTCAGGGCTCACTGTGTTCCTCTCTGCCTTGCCATTGACCCTGCTGATGAGAGCTGCAGGCGGCCCAGCAAGGCCTCAGCTTTTTATTTAAGTGTGTGTTTGACTGTGGGGCCTTATCAATGTTGTGACCATCCCCTTATGCCCTATCAGAGTGGCCCCCCTAGAGGAGAGATTGGCAGAGTAGCCCCCTTTGCGCTGTTTTTTTTTTTTTTTTCCTGCAAACACAGAGTGCCTTGCTTGTCATTTTGCCATTGTTTATGTGGTGTGAGTCTAGGTGTAGCCTGAAGGACTTGCTTTGCCTTTTTCCCTCCCCTTAAGCTTTAACCATGTCACCGGGGCAGAGCTTCTGAGATTTGAATCTTGTCCTGGACCACGGCAGCTTTAGTGGAACCCCATCTAGTGTTCAGTGGGATGAGTCCTGAGGGCTGGAGAAGATGTGAGCAGAAACCCTCCTGAAGTTACAAGTGTCAAGAGGCTCACAGAGGCCCCCTGCGAAAAAATAATGTAGGATCTCTCAAAGCTCTCCATCAACTTTTTTTGACTAATCCTCACTTTCTTGTCTCTCATATTCAGATTTTGGTCAATCTCTTCGAGGCTCTGTCCTCTTGCTGTCTGCTTTAACGCCCTTTAGCCCTGCTCACTACTTACATTGTGCTTTTGATAGACATTCTATCGAAGTTTACAGAGTCTTTCTTCATACCAGCTTGACTTTATCTTAATTTTAATTCTAAGTTAATCCTTGCTATTTTGGGAATTAAGCCTAATGCTAGCATCTGCGCTGTTTGCTACTAGTCTTATGTGGACAGTGGATTTGTAGTGATGGATTGATTCAGTTTTGGTCCCTTTTCGGTCATCAAGTATGACATATTATTTGGGAGTTTAAAAAGAAAATATGCAGCCTTGTAAACATTAAAGTTGTCGATAAAACGATTCTTTTGTTGTATAGCCGTAAAGGCATTTCCTATCACTGTCTTCCTCAAACTTGTGATAGAGTTTTGGACGACGAGTCCATTGCTGCAGTGCATGTTGATGAAGAGTCTTAGCTACAGTTTCTTAGTTAGCTTATAGAAATGTACGATTTTTGGGCAAGCTTGTCTATCTTCACCATCTTTTTTTTTTTTTACTATAATTTTATTTTCTAGTGATAGTTAAATTTTGTTATTATGATTATTGCATTTATTTGAAAGCGAATGATTTTTTTTTAAAGCGCTGTACATAAAATATTGTTAGGATTTAAGTAAAGAAACACACTTCGTATGTGTGTGAATTAATAGTGAATTAATTGAATTCTGCTATTGTCTAGCTCTTTCCCTGCTGTGTGTAGATTTACACACACACACACACACACACACACATCTAAGTACAAACTCAGGTATTATATTTTACGAATGACTGCATCTTCTAAAAGTGAGGTAAAAGTTGTTTTTTTTTCTTTTTATATATTCTCCTTTCATTCCACTCACTGTCATACGATGTGATTTTCTTCACACTAATTCGTGTACAGTGAACCTTGAGAAAATAGGAAAGGTGTTTATTTAATCCTCACATTTCTCACACTATGAACACATTTTTTCAAAATTAACGCTCGTGGTGTAGGTAGGCGGGTGGGTGGAAGGGGGGGATTTAACATGAAAAGTTATCATTAAAGTTGAGTCTTCCCTGTTTGCATGGTTTGGTGGTGTGAGGGCCGGGGTTTACTGTCATGGCAACTTTGCGTTATCTGATGTCTCTGAGCGGAGAAACATTGAGGGAGATAATCCCTGAATTAAACAGGATCTGCTTTGAGTCGACTGAGATGAGCAGGGCCAGGCTGTGCCGACGATCCCCGCCGCTCCCATGCTGTGTGAACAATGGGAAGGCATCCTGTCTCTCTGTGGGGCAGGGCTGCACTTCTCTGGGTTTCATTTGCAAATGAATTCTTGGCCCCGATGAAAGTGTTGAGGGGCCAGAGGCACAATGAAAGGGATTCATAGAGAAATGCAATTTGTAAATCAACTTGTATGTTAAATAGTGAGATTTTAGTGTGACAAAGAGGGAAATGAATGAGGAAAGTCTGGAGCACAGCAGTGGCTCTGGGGGCAGGGTGTCGTCTTGCCTTCTCATTCTCTGACTCGTCCCGTTTATTAAAATGGAAAATTTGAAAACCTGTTTCAGTGCGCATTTGAAAGGTGGTCATTACTTTAGAATTTTTATCTGCGTAATAACAGAAGTTTCTGTTTTGCTTGTTCTGTGAGCTGGTGCGTCTACTTTCTTAGTTTTGGCAAGTTTGTGATGCGTGCACTCTGACGTACCGCCCTGCTCTTTAGTTTTGACCGTGTTATTTATTTATGTATGTATATTTATATTTATTTGTCTTTTTCCAGCATGGTTTTCCTCAGATGAATTTACCGGTGATTGCCTTTTCTTTGATTTAACCTTTGACTTTTACTACGTTTATTAGAATAGAATAGAATAGAATAGAATAGAATAGAATAGAATAGAATAGAATAGAATGCCTTTATTGTCATTATACAGGATGTACAATAAACAATTATTGAACAAAAGTCTTAAGAATAATAAATATTTTTATTCTTATAATAGATGGAAAATATGTTTCATATCTATCAGGTATCAAATGATTAACTGTTTACCTTGAACTTCTTTCATTTTTTTTCCTCTTTGTTTTGCTTTCTTGTCTTTAGTGTGTATATGTAGCAGACTTGGTGCCACAGGCTCTGTTGTTCTTGTCTCCCTGTGATTGCAGGCTGAGTGGATACAAATTAGTTTAGTGACATAGATAACCTGTCCAAGATGCCTGTAGTTGGCTGAAAATGAGCAAAGTTGACAGCAAATTGAAAGTCTAATAAGTCCTTCAAATGCTTGATTTGCACCAAGTGGACAAGTAGACTTTGAAGGGCATGGAATATAGGAAATCAATGCTTTTCTATGAAATTTCATTAAGACCCGATGTCCTGACTTCACTCTATTCTATATTTTGATGGATTATCTGGAGAAAATGATTACCTTTGGTTTGCCTGATGAAACCCAGATGTACATCTTCAAAGATCACTTTTAACCAATATTTGAGTAGTTCCCATTGATTTTGTATCCCTTCTTATCATGTTTCAGAGGCCACTGCATTGAAAAGGGCCTTTTCTCATTTCTGCTGGCTTATTGTTGCCTTTCGATCGTTGTTTTTGTGAACACATCAGAAGGATAAGTGTAAAACTGATTAACTTAAGATTAACAACAATGGAATTCAAGAAGATAAAGCTGCTTCTTCAGCTGCAAAACATTTCTAACCGCTAATCCTCTGTTTCCTCTTTTTCAGGGGACACAGAACTCTGCTCCGAGGACCCCCCCTGCAAGGAGTCAGACGCCCATGTCTGTAACAGATGTTGTGCTGAGTTCTTTGAACTATCAGATCTTGAGGAACACCAGAAGAATTGCACTAAGAATCAGTTAGTTCTGATAGTGAATGAAAATCCCGCCTCCCCTGCCGGAACTTTCTCGCCTGGGTCTCCGCCCCATAATCCTGATGACCAGATGAATGACACAGCTAATAACACTGATCAAACAGAGGGCAGTGACCTTTTGGAGCCTAACACTCTCGAAAAAGACGAGTCCATGGACGTGGATGTTTCTGGAATGAGCAGTGGTCATGAAGAGGACGGCAGTCATACAGAGGGCGGAAGCCCCATTAATACGGTCAGCAGCCATGCTGATAGAGGCACATCTGGCCCTGCAGTAGGTACTTCAGCTATCTCTGCCTCACTACCTCAGCTCAGTAACCTAACTGAACTGGGGAACTTCTCCATGATCAACAGCAATGTCATAATTGAAAATCTGCAGAGCACCAAAGTGGCTGTGGCCCAGTTCTCCCAAGAAGCCCGTTCGACTGGGGGACCGAGGGTGGCCGTGCCAGCCCTAATGGAGCAGCTCTTAGCCCTGCAACAGCAACAGATCCACCAGCTGCAGCTTATTGAACAGATTCGCCATCAGATACTGCTACTGGCCTCTCAGTCACCAGAAATGCAGGTACCCCCAGCTTCTGCTCCAGGCACAATGGGGCCAGCTGCCAGCCCCCTGACCACACTCAGCTCACATCTCTCTCAACAGCTGGCTGCAGCCGCAGGCCTAGCACAGAACCTGGCCAGTCAGTCGGCCAGTATTAGCAGCATAAAGCAGCTGGCTGCAGCAGCACAGCTACCTCAGTCCAATCCAAGCAGCAGTGAGACATCTCAGAGCATTACCACACTGGGGCCATCAACAATCAACCCCCAACCCTCTGACAAGAGGCCTGCTCATATGAGTAGCCTTCACTCTCAACTAAGCAGCTCCTCACTAGCAAAGTCATCAACGCCAGCATTTGGAATAGGTAGCTTGTTAAGCTCTGCCGTGAATCCCCTTCTACCTCAGCCCCCACCTGGAAATCCCATGTTCTCCAGTTCTCTGCCCAGTGTTGGCACCACTGTAGAGGACCTCAACTCTTTAGCAGCTTTGGCCCAGCAGAGAAAAGACAAGCCGCCAAATGTCAGTTCATTTGAGCATAAGAGCAGCTCTGACGATGCTTTCTTCAAACATAAGTGCAGGTTTTGTGGCAAGGTGTTTGGGAGCGACAGTGCCTTGCAAATCCACCTGCGCTCTCACACTGGCGAGCGACCATACAAGTGTAATATCTGTGGCAACCGGTTCTCCACTCGTGGTAATCTGAAGGTACATTTCCAGCGTCATAAAGAAAAATACCCACACATCCAGATGAACCCCTACCCTGTTCCTGAGCATTTAGACAACATACCGACAAGTACTGGCATTCCATACGGCATGTCTATTCCCCCTGAGAAACCTGTGACCAGCTGGCTTGACAGTAAACCAGTTTTGCCTACTCTGACATCATCAGTCGGTATGCTGCTACCACCAACCATGCCAAGCCTGCCACATTTCATCAAAAAAGAAGATCATTCAATAGCCATAACTAGCCCTTCTGTTACTGCAAAGAGTGACTCAGGTGCCACTGAGCCTTCAGCTAAAAGTAATGATGGTGTGTCTGAAGAGGGTGAAGGTGCAACATTGCCTACCTCAAATGGAAAAACTGAAGAAGGCAGCAAATCTTCAGTCCTCATGACAAATGTGAGCTCTGCCTCAGAAAGCATTACAGAGTATACGACATCTACCAGCCCGCCCATGATGACCAACCCACTCATGCCCCTTATGTCTGATCAGTTTAAGGCTAAGTTCCCTTTTGTAGGCATTCTGGATCCTCTCCAGGGATCGGAGACATCCAAGTTACAACAACTTGTGGAGAACATTGATAGAAAGGTGAAAGACCCAAACGAATGTGTCATTTGCCACCGGGTGCTGAGCTGCCAAAGTGCACTGAAAATGCACTATCGCACTCACACTGGGGAGCGGCCCTTCAAGTGTAAAATCTGTGGCAGGGCATTTACCACCAAGGGAAATCTTAAAACCCACTACAGTGTTCATAGGGCCATGCCTCCTCTTCGAGTTCAACACTCCTGCCCCATTTGTCAGAAGAAGTTCACAAATGCTGTGGTTCTACAGCAACATATCCGTATGCACATGGGTGGGCAGATCCCTAACACCCCTCTGCCAGAGAGTTATCCAGAGTCCATGGCTTCTGACACTGGCTCATTTGAAGAGAGAAACTTTGATGATCTTGACAACTTTTCTGATGACAACACTGAAGGAATGGAAGAAGGCCCAGACAGCAGTGTACCAGACACACCCAGATCACCTGATGCTTCCCATGACAGTCTATGTAACTCCCCAGCCCCCCCTGAAATGGCTACCCAGGAAGGGCAGGTGAAGAATGGCCAAGACAATAATAATGACATGGAGGAACACAATGTGAGCCTTATGAAGGCTACTGCAAATGGCTTAATTGAAGGTGATTGTCTCACCAATGACTCCTCATCTCTGGGAGGTGATATTGATAGCCAAAGCGCCGGGAGTCCAGCTGTGTCAGAATCTACCTCCTCCATGCAGGCGCCATCACCCACTAGCATGCAGCCACAACCACGCAAATCCCCCAGCTTCGAAGAAAGGCACCACAGGGCCTTATCTTCAGACCACACCAGTGTAAGCCTCTTGCACTCACATCCCTCCAACCTTGGAGCCTTGGACCTGACATCTGTCAATTCCCCAAAAGACCCTCTGGGCATGATTTTTTCCTTCCGTGAGCGTAGCACCATCAAGAATACATCCTGTGACATCTGTGGGAAGACCTTTGCTTGTCAGAGTGCCTTGGACATTCATTATCGAAGCCATACCAAAGAAAGACCATTTATTTGCACAGCGTGTAACAGGGGTTTCTCCACCAAGGGCAATCTCAAGCAGCATATGCTAACACATCAAATGCGAGACCTGCCCTCACAGCTCTTTGAGCCATCAAATACCAGCCTGTCCTCCAGCCCAACCCCGTCTCTTCTCTCTGTTGGTTCTCTCAACAAACCAGAAGTCAATGGTTTCCTTCATAGCTTTCACCCGGAAACCAAGGACATACCCCCTGGCTTGGTCACATCATCTGCCTCAACCTCCCCAGTGCTTTCCACTGCTCCACCACGCAGGACTCCCAAGCAACACTTCTGCAATACATGCGCAAAGTGTTTCTCCTCTGCCAGTGCTCTGCAGATCCACGAGAGAACCCACACAGGGGAGAAACCCTTTGCCTGCAGCATCTGTGGCCGAGCTTTTACCACCAAAGGAAACCTCAAGGTAAATGTCGAAACACCCAGCAAACTTGGTCTCCTGAAAGTATGTGCGTGAGAATGTTCGTGAAAAACGAGTCTCAGGGTTACTATTTAGTTTTATATGGCATGTCAGTGCACTAGGCATCAAGATGTGGTAATGTGGCATAATTAATGAAAGGAACTGCTCTTAGAGAAAAAAACGTGGAAAGGCTGAATCATGCGAGTAATATAATTATTGCGGAGAAATTCCAGAATGTGATCAGCTAAGAATGATCCGGTGCACAGAATTAATTATCAGGTGCAATCACTGGGAGCTGGGTCAGACTGCATTTTTCCATAACGGATTCAGTAAAAAATGTCACAGGCCGAAATCATCATGAAAAGGATCTGCTTAATGATCTTGGGGAAATTTTGTGGCCTTAATTTACAATTATGTTACTTATTTTTGAACAGCTCAATCCCTTATTCCTAGAGGGGAATTTAGGGTACATGTTTGTTTTTTTATTATTTCTAAAAGTTTTAGTAAATCAAGCTCAGGCTGTGGGATGATACTGGTCTCATGAAGATATCTTATATGGGTATGGTTTATAGAAAAAAAGACTCCTTAACATTGTTTAAACCACTGTACATAAACAACATTAAAACACAATCCTTTTGAATCAATCTTTCAGAGATTATGAAGGAGACATACTGTTGTCTCTCTCTCTTAGGAAGGGTATGGGCAGAGGTGAAATGTCACATGTAATACTGGCTGGAGCAATGAAACTGGACAGTGTAATTTTAGCTCCAGCTCCGTGGTCACCTTGTGAGATGCGCAAATTAAAGTTCAGATTAAACAGCATGTATCAGTCTTGCCAAAAGATGTTTACACAATGTTTGTACCTCTCACAGCATAGGCAGCTTACTGGTCTGCTGCACCCAGGGTGTGAAGCTATTTTAATTCACACTCAAGCATTATTATTTTTTTTCCATTGCATCATCTCATGTGCCGCTCTTGTGGCCAAGTTTGTAAACATCACTAATTTTCATCCCTCTCATTTCTCTGTCTCTCACCTCCTTTCCTTTTATTCTTCTCCCGCTCCGTCTGTGTAGGTTCACATGGGCACGCACATGTGGAACAGCGCTCCTGCCAGACGTGGCCGTAGGCTCTCCGTAGATGGCCCGATGGCTTTCCTGGGCACCAACCCAGTCAAGTTTCCTGAGATCTTTCAGAAGGACATGGCATCGAGGACAAGCAACGGAGACCCGGCCAGTTTTTGGAATCAGTATGCTGCAGCCTTCTCCAATGGTCTCGCAATGAAGACAAATGAAATCTCTGTCATCCAGAATGGAGGCATCCCACCCATGTCAGGTGGTGTGGGAAATGGGGGCAGCTCTCCCATAGGTGGTCTGACAGGCAGCCTAGATAAGCTACACAGCACGGAGCCCAATGCCGCTCTGGCTGGTCTGGAGAAAATGGCCAACACAGAGAATGGGGCTCACTTCCGGTTCACACGCTTCATGGAGGACAATAAAGAAATTGCCACCAATTAAGAGTGTATGTCCTCAACTGGGCACAGACGCATAAAGATGCCTGAAAGGCATCCTGTACACATATGTAGACACACACAGAGGAAGAGAACAAGACAGGGATAAAATCAACTGAACTGCTTTGCTCGCCATTGAATCTTTACGAACATGAGTGTGAAGACCAGTTGCTTTTTTTGTACAATGTACATGTTATAGTTTTACGGAGCTTATTTATTAGTGATTATAACCTTGCTTGAAACCAAGTGGAAGCATTAACAATTAGGTTTTTGTTTATTTTAAAGCCAGAATGGGTGCTTTAAAAAAATGTGCTTTTGAAACTTAGAATATCTGGTTAGATAACCTTACCTTGGCATTAAGTTATTTTCTGTCTGTAGTAGCTATTATTGAACTGTCTATGTTCATGTGATGCATTAGCCCTGTAATAAGCGAACAGACTTGCTGTAAATACTGTACACTGATCTTCTGTAGATGGTCTAACATCTGTGTGTTCATGAACCCCCTCCCCTCATCAAGACAAAACAATGAAATTCAGGCAAGGGACTAAAGGATGTGGTAGTTCCTTTCTTTCCAATTATTATTTACCTTTATCTTATTTAAGGAAGACGAGACATTGAAGTTTGCTACATTTCAAGGGTTTATTTAGTGTTAATTTGTTTTGTTGTTACAGTCTTTATGTATTGTACTTTCTACTTTTTGTTTACTTCCTTTTTTTTTTCTTTAATCTTCTGTTGCTCATATTTTGGTGTCGGTGAGAGCAAGACGGTTACGAATCGAGGAACATTCGGTCTGGCCTATTTCCTGGTTTTTGGAACTGAGACAGCTAATCAAATTAGAAGGATCATCTTTAGTGTCTGAGCTGGATTTCCACATTGCTGCTATATCCCAGCATCCAGCAAGTGCAAAGTTATTTGTTGACGCTTCTGTAAATATGTTCAGATGTGGAAATACAAACTCCCTTGCAAGAAAATGTACATAAAGCTCTCACAAGAAGTCCATCACGGCCAGGGGACAAAATGATAGTGTTTTTATAAGTATAAATATATATTGGGTTTGACAACCTTCGGACTGTTACATGCACTTTCTTGGAAAGGTGGAAGATCTTTATGGGTCCAGTTTCTCTACACTTTAATACCTACTAACAACTAAGATACTGTAATTCTTTACTCTAATAATCAAATACATCAGTTTTCCAAAAGAAACATTGTGTGTTTGTGTGATTTTATTTCCTCATTTAAAAAATACTAACTCTTTAAATTTACTGACAAGCATCCACAAGACACTGAAAATCATAAAAAAGCAGAAATGAAAAATAAAAAAAACCTGTAACTTCTGTTTCTTTATTTTTTTTTTTAATGTTATTGTGCAGCCTCTACACTGTCCAGTTAATGTTCACAAACCGCAGAAAAAGAAACGGAGGCTTGGGTACTGATGGTGTGAGTTTTCCTGCTCTTTAATTTAAAATGATCACTGTTTTAACATCGTAATTTCCGTCGCCAGTTCTTAGATCTCCAATTAATGACTATTCCGCAGAATCGGGTTAATTCAAAGCGTTTTCGTGGAAAGGAAACGGCCCCCTTCTGCAATTTATTTACAAAGGTATAACTAAGGTGGAAATACGGCGGGAGGAGGGGGGGTAGAAAGGGGGAAAAAAGCACGTCTCAGCGGATAAAACAGATGAGGTGTCCGGATACTTAAGCAGGAACTCTTCAGCATTTGCACGATTAAGGTGTCCGATGCGCAGTCGGCTTTTTGTGTCTTTTGGATTTTCTTTTCTATTCTTTCTTTCCCTTTTTTTTTCTTATTCTTCTTCAATTGGAAATAGAAGCTGCATTAAGAATGCGACGACCTAATTAAGTGCCTTCCAAAAGAAGTTGTCAAAACGATCCGGATAAAGTTGACGGCTTTAAAGGCGTTTTGCGTTGCATTTTTTTTTAATTCAAAGTGAAAATTTTCCCCTTTTGTATTTCAACAGCTGCATTTAATTTAACACATCGTTGCACATCCTGCAATGCAGGATCTGTTAATTTCTGTCCAGCATCCTCGGCGCGCTCCCCTCCTCTTCACAAAGCCGAAATCCCCAATATTTACGTTTTAGATTTCGAGACGTAGAAGCTAAATGATCCTTGCCCACAGTGCCTGTTTTCTTTTTAACAGTCACATCTGTTCCCCTGAGCTCTGTTTGTGCAGTAAATCGGCTTCCTGAGAGATTCCTTCAAAGAGCAAAAAGAAAAATAAAACATTCCCACATTCCTGCTTAATTATTGCAAATTCTTCCTTTGCATGTACTATTTTAAATATGATGTATTTATATAAAAACATTATTATTATCGTTATTATTATTATTATTATTGCTTCCTTATTAAATTCTAAATGATATAAATTTCCAAATAATAAAATTATGAATAATCACAGGTGTGTTGCAAAATTAATTCAAGCCTCAGGAGAATTAACTGAATATGAAATATTTGGAAAATAAATCATTAAAATAAATAAATAAAAGCCTGATGAGTCATTTGGCTTATTTTTCATGCAGACTGCTCACAGCTGGGTAGCACAAATATACAGGCGTAAATACATGCTTTATCTCTGTGTGAGTCATCCCACCGCTAAGCATGGACTGTGCTCTTGCTTCTCAGCTCCTTGCTTAAGTATCGATTGAGCTGTGCAGTATTACAGAAACACTTGAATCTCAGGTGGCAGGAATGTGTACAATTGATCTCTTCCACTGTGGCTCCCAGCAGTGGCTTTTTGCTTCACAACACACAGCACCACAGGAAGAGCTGGGCAAACACACTGAAACACAATCGCTACAGACTAAGAGGGGCTGTCCCAGTCTGCCCTGCTCACTGTCACAATTTACTGTGAGTCTAGCCAACTGCTCTGCAGCTACACTGAGACTGTGCTTTCAAGGTACAGAGAATATATACACCATATGATGCTATACACACACATTCTACAGCTACACACACACGCACACACATTTGGATTTCTTTTTGACATCTAATGTTTTTTATTTTAGTATCACAGTTATTTTTCTTTTTCCTTATTCAGGCTAAATGGCTTGATGGCCTTTGGCTGCGGACTCTGGTGAGGATGGGAACCATCAGCAAAGAAACATTACTCTCTTTAGCTGTAAGCCACTCCTGTCCACTTACTGTACACTTGAAGGTTCATTATAGGGTTGGCTTAAGTAAAGGCTGTGTGCACAGCTGCCACACTGCAAAAATAAAATCACTTGTTTTCTGGTCGTGTTAGAAATCTTTTCATACACAGGGTTTTGTAATTCTAGATGAAGAATATGTCAATTTTGCTTTGTTGTGTGCATTTAATGAAATGAATGAATGATGTTTTTAAAAAAACTGTTTGTTTCATAATGCATAAATACAGGGAGAAGAATGACCTCCAAGACTGACAGCAAGTTTATGCGGGTCATCTGATGTGTGTGTGTTCACTGTAAACCTTCAGGAGAAAAAGCGAGATGACAGAGTAAGAATGAAAAACTATTCATTTTTTACTCTTAATCTGTATTTGCAGTAAAATCTGTTTAATAGCTATTGTTTCTCTTTCCTGCACCCTCAACTGTCCTTCAGTGTGCAGGTCAGGCTGAGATGAAGCTGCACAGAGGCGATCTTAGGAAGCTGGAGCCCCCACCCACCCACACCTTCCGCCTTGTGCTGTCAGCCCCGCTGAGTCGATACAAACCGTAGCCTGGGGCCCAGCCTGGACTCCCCACTGAGGTTCTGGCCTACTGCTGGGAGATCAAAGACCCACTGAGAACAATGGTGAGGCAGCCACAGTTCACCCTCCCCGGATGCACCGCCACACCTGCCCATGCTGTCACTCAGGTGCCTGACCTGCTCAGAGGCCTACCTTCTATAATAACATACCACTATGGTCACTTACAAATATTATTTAAAAAAAAATTAAATCTAAATAAAATAATAAGTCATACGCCATTGACTGTTTAATGTGCTTCTGTTTGTCTCCCTAATTTCCCTAATGTGGCCCAAAAGGGTGTTTTTCTGTATCTTGGTATGTTTGTAAATGTCTAATTTGTGTTGTCATATCCCTCCAGCCATTCCGAGCTGCTTTTATCTTCCTGTGGTTCTCATCGTACTTCCTGTGGAAAATGGAGGCTGTCTGCAGCATGTACACAGCTGTTTGGAAGACCTCCAGACTGAAGGTACAAACATGGACCAAACCCTTGTAGGTCTGCATTTTCTATATTGCCACTGCTATCACAGTGAAGCAATCAAGGTGCTTGAGTAAAAACTTTCATCTGCTGAAAGCCAGCACTTTTACTTCTGCCCATGTGTAAGTTCTGCTTAGGGCTTATGAGGGTTTGGAGTTTTTCTTTGCACGGTTTATTTTTATAGCGCAGCAATCTGAAGACTTTCCAAATGTCAAGGTCATTTATCTTGCAGTTCATCCGCTCCTTGCCTTTTGTGTGGTGAGAAAGAGAGGCGCAGGCCCATATTGCATTTCATGACCTATTGTGTCAAAGGAGTGCCCAGACAAACAGGTGGGAGCTCTTCGTAGACCAGCCTCGCCAAACTTAGGGCTCCCTGGCCCATTCTTTAATAAGACACTCATGCTTGCAGAACGGCCACAGTACTCTGTTTCCCTCATCATCAGATGGGAACCTTCACGGATGCTAATGAACATACAGTGAGGGTTTGTCTCGCGCACAGTGCTCCTGCTATCTGCATCTCCCAGTTTATCATCACCACTAAAATTGCAAGGCCATTTTACTAGCCTTTTACTAGAAGGGAGACATTTAGGGCATTGTGATGCTAATTCCTTAAAATGTGATGTCTAGGGTTTGTTCTTTAAGGTCAGGGTAGGTTTATGAGACCGGGTCTTTTGACGGAGTACAAGTACCTTTTTTGTTATCACTGAAAAACCTGCAGTCACGAGTTGTCCTCCTTGGCCCTGAAGGCAAATTTAATTTAATGTACATTTCCATTTTAAGATGAATCACATGTTTGCTTATTTTGTACAGTAGAATGGAGACAGATCGTCTTTCTCTGGTTTTAAAGAACAGCTTTGAGATTAAGTAGGCTGATTGTGGCCCTTTCACCATCAGAATTACGGCTGGTAACCCAAGCCAGGCCTGTCTGCTCTGGGGCTTAAACACACACACAGTAGGGGACACTCTCTGTTAATGTCATCTCAGAGATTCAGTTTCCTCATCACAATCTTACCTCGAGTCCCACAACCTCTGACACATAATCGTATTCTTTCTCACAGTGTGAAAGCATGCTAGTGAGATGGAGAGATATTCTATAAGTTATTGATATTGAGAAGTTGTCAGGACGGGATGTCAGAGAGACTAGTAAGAAGCCCTTCAGCTGCTTGTCAGGTGTGTTTGATTCCATAGGTGCGCCAGAGAGATGTCTTGAGTTTATTGAATTTGTCATTTTCGGCCTGGGAGTGAAAAGGGCACCTGTGTGCTGCCGTAAGCCCCCCACGCCTGGACCACCACCTGCATCACAGATGACAGCTGATGTGCAGGGACAACCCCGAAGCACTTTTTCTCCATCAGTCACTGTGTACATTATTCATCAGCTGAAACGCTGATAGGATATTTACTTTGTCAATTTTCTCGTAAAAGGCTCACTGGGCACAAAAAAGTCACCCAGGGTTACAGCAGGAGAGACGGAGCTATTTCGGAGGGAGTTTCAGTGTGCTGCCAGTCCCAAATTCAAGACTGTTTTAGTTGTAAATACTGACCACCCACAGCAATGCTAGATCAAAGCAAAGGGCTGCAACAGTGGTTGAATATTCAGTGACATGACTCGAGTGCGATAGGTTCTTTTACCCAGATGCTGGACATGGGAAAATGAGGAAAGTCTGATAGAGATTTTACTCAGTTTTACTGTCATTAATGGGATTTGGGGCTGCTGCATAGTGTATCTACTGGGCCAGGAACTGTAAAATGTGTAATCTAATGTAAGATAAGAAATGCATTAGGTCATGGCAATTCCCACAATGTTCTGTTTGATACGGAGATGTGTGTGTGTGTGTCTGTCTGTGTGTTTGTGTGTGCGTGCAGGAGGGTGGGTAACTCAATTGCACCACTACACTTGGATGTTTGACTCCCACTGGGTCCTGCAGTGCTAAAAATGAATCACTCGTCAGATTAAAGCGTCCGCTAAATGGCATATGTTATGATTATGTGATTTCAAGCACGTGGAAATGTGCGCATATATGTGTGTGTGTGTGTGTTTTTTTTTTTTATAGTGTGGCCCCTGTGCGGATCTCTTTGCATACATGCCGTCCTCATGCTCGGTTAACTCTCTGCCACCTGTGATTAATAAGAAATATCCCAGATCCAGCAGGTTAATGTTTAATCAATCAACTGAGAGAGAAGCCTCTAAATGGCTCTAGTTTATTTTTAACTACTGCATCACATTAACAACACCAAGGTCTTATGCAGCCAAAACTCATTGTTTCTCTTGCTTCCAGCTAATGTTTATCAATCTGTGGTGAAAATATTTTACACCAGGCTTACGTGCTTCTTGTCGACTCTGGGAAAAATAAGAAAGGCTTCAGCTATCAGGCACATAATGTTTTGAAATTAAAGGACAGAATGGAGCGATTCCAAAGGCTAAAATATCACAGAACAACGTCTCCTCGTACACTAAGAGATGGTGTTTGCAGCTCGCGTGTTTTATAGCAGATAGTAGATATATTATGAATCATTCCTTCCATTCTGGGACTATTTCATACTTGTAATATTTGTAACACTGTGTGCTTACTCTTCACTGTGAGCTGCTACTGTGTGACTTGGCTGAAGCACCTGCGCTAGAAATCAACACCCCACTCAGCAATAATGCTCTCTGAGGCTTGGCCAGTTTACTAAATAATCGATCCAAATAAAAGCAGCAGATAAAATTGACTGACCCTCATATACTTAATTATTGCAGCTATTTGACCAAATAGCATTTTTCAGGATGCTGTGTGTCACAGGCCATCAATATTCCTTTAATCGCCGTTAGTTATTGCCCTACTTTGTTACTGCTGTAGATGGCCAGTCTCCAGTGGTCAGTTTGGCCCAGGGCAGCGAGGGAATGAGATGCTAAATGGTTGCGCAAACAATTTGATTATGCTGTTTAATTCCCGTCATATAGATCTGCTGGGCCTGCTGATGCACTCATTTCTGTGAGGCTGTGCAGCAGAGTGCTGACCTGCGTGCCTCACACCACCTGGCCTGAAAAAGCTGGTTTTTCCTCTACAGCCTCAGGATCAATAGTGCCTGCTCTGTGGGTATGGACCGGTGTCTTGCAGGTTTCACCTCTTGACACTTGCCTCTCAGCTCTTGAAAGGGCAGGGCTCAACAGCCAGTCTAAGAGGTGAAATGCAGAAATTTCTAGCATGTTACAATTGTGGCCTCAGTCCTTACCTAGCTGAACTAAGGTGCTGTAATACAAGGAGAGCTGAGGGTTAAGTCTCCCCGTTGAAACAGACCACCTCACCCAAGTGAAAAATGAGAAATGAGCAGGGCAAGCTCTCAGACCCAGTTGCCCAGTTCCCAAAATTAACATTTCAATTCAAAACCAATAATAACGCATTGTGTCTGGCATGAATGAGAGCTGTTGCAAAGGGAAGGCGATACCTCCTGTTCCTGTGTCAATGAAAAAGCTCCTTCATCTTCTGCTAAAGGGCCCACACAGTCTGAGGTCACCCAGTCAGCCTTGGTTACACTGCACAGGCATGCCTGGGAGGACGGCTCGAGCTTCCCGGTGCCTTTACAAAAGCCAGGAACTACGAACACACACACATCCACACAAACACAGAAACACTCATGTCATGCTCTGCATGAAGTTGATGGCTCTTAAGCTTGGCCAAGGACTACTTAGCACGCTGAAAGGAAAGTACACTTTGTGTTCTTTGAAATGAGTTGTAGTAGGTAACTGCAATATCAGATGACCATTTCAGCACTGGCAGCATCTTAAGATTTGAAACGTAATAGTTGTATCTGGAAAAATAATCTCTACATGTGCTTTCTGCTTGTCCTCTATTGGATTATATCTATTATAACTGCATTCATACAGTTATGACACCTTATCAGCAAAATATTATAGTTAAAAAAAACAAAAACATTATAGCTTGAGTGTTCATACTGTATCTTTCTGTTCATGTCATACTGTTTGATATGCTCACTGACAGGAGATCCCAGGCACTCAGAAAGGGCCACAAATGAACACACTGTGTTGGAGGGTTTAGGCATTTTGGCTTATGAGAACTGGTTTGGGAGCCAGGCTCTAAGGCTCTGCCAAGAAGGTGTCAGAGCAGACCTCTGCTACATGCTCCCCTCCATCAGAGAGCAGATTACTCTTCTGGGAGGTGAAGCAGAGGGACTCGGGGCAATTCCAAGAGAGGCCCACGTTGTTCCTGCTGAGACTGAAGGAGCAGAAGAACCTATATGCTAGCTGTCTGGTGAAAATGATGTAGCTGTGGTGGTCTGTGGACAGGTGGATTTTCTGGGTGGGTAATACGCCATAGCTGATGTTTCATTTTTCTCTGGTAGCATTGTGGGTGTTCTGCTCTAAACATACTGGTTAGGGGCAGGACAAGCAGTAAAGCTTCAGAAGTTCACATAGTACACAGTCAAAGAGGAAGATAGTGCAGCATTATGAAGTATATGTTACAGTAAACTATTAAAGCATCATTTTACGTTAAAGTAATTTATTTAATGTTGATTTTTCTTCATTAATTTTAGTGAGGCACAACTCTTCTTGATTTTTTTCCCACCACGATCATATCAGAAAAAAAGGTTCACCCTCCAAAGATGTGTAATGAATACGCTGATCGCTGTAGTTCTAATGTAAACATTTTTACCTTTCATGATTTTCCTCAGTTCAGAACGTAAAATATACCGAGACAAGCATAAGGCCATTCTGCTGCTGCTGCTGTGAAAGTGTATGAAAGTGTAGAGCAAACATAAAAACAAACTTCCATTATTGAACATTTCCGTGAAATGGCCAAGAAAACGTCTTTTGGCAGGCAGCGATGACATCAGTGCCCCCAGTGAAGAGGCCAGCTCCACTAATAAGGCACTGTTGGGATTGCTGCCCGCTTAGGTTGTCAATGAGTCTGTCTTGATCTGAGGATTAGGCCAGTCGTTCCAATTACAGCCTGGTGCCTTGAGGTTTGTCAGGCATTGACACAGACGCCTGTCGATGGCCCCAGTGCATATTCCAGGACCCGCTGAGTGACAGGCGCCAGTGCGCCAAGAGACTGTGACACACAGTAGGTGTGTGCATACGGATATTGTGTGTGTACGTGTGTTAACAGTTGCCATTGTATTGTATGATTGTATGTGAATGTATAGTGTCTTATTTCCATGGTGAGGATTCTGACTCTTAGTAACAGTTATCTGACTCATTTAGGAGTAAGAACACTAGCGTAAGAATGGTGATGTATCAGTTAGCTATCACATGAACTCTTTCATGTATCTCAGCTACTTGCTCGTTACAAAGAGTGTTAATAATTTAAATGCAATCGATGACACACCCTTATTACCTCTCAAGTAATACTCCATATCATCAAGCAGACAGTCAGGTAGCTTAGAGTAACAAATTTACTAAGAACAAAAGGAAGCTTCCACCTCCATATAAACTGTTGCCATCAGTCTGTGATGCACTTGTGATCAAATAATTATTTTAATGTTGTTGTTGTTGGAGGCGGTGGTGGTTTATCCTTCAGCCTGCCTCATCTGTATTCACTTACGTCTGTAATATTCAACATCAGAATTTCTAACAGAGAAAATCACCACAATAACTAAAAAAGGGAAGTAGGTTGAAAGTTACCCAAGAACACAGGAATATCGTAATCTCTCTATGATGGACTCAGTCAGTGTGATTGTTAAACACGAGTACAAATGCCACACTGCACTGATTAAACTGACAGCAATACCTGATATTTACTGTGGTTGTTTTTATTCTAGGCTGCATTGGAAATATGGTGTCATATCGAAGCTTGACTACTCATTTGAAGAAACATAGATAATGTACAGCCATCAAACAACAGGACTTTTGTTTTTTTCTTTCTTTTTGGTTTCTTATTCAGAACAGGTAAGTATTCTCTCTAAGCACAGATGTGTATGTAAATAACTGTATACACAAGAGTAACACAGAAATGTTGATGTCATGAATTGGTTTGTCCTGATTCAAAGCCATAAGCATTTTAGCCATTTCCACCTTGATTTTTTTGGTGCCAGAAGTTGCTATATGTGGAGAGAATGGCATGCTAAATTATAAGCAGATACATCAGCTAACTTTGTTAGCAAGCTGCTCTCATGTATTGCATTGTATTGGTGCAACACAGAGACCCACATAGCTAGCCTGCTAATTAGTGCTAAGTAACATGCAAATAATACATTTTCTCTCATCAAAAATGGAGCGCAAATTCTTGGAGTTTGTTAAACCAATTAACTACAAAACACAATATAGTTGGAACCTACATGCTAGTTATACCAGCCACCTCACAAGTAACGCATTACTTTCAATCCAGTTTAAACAGACTAGTCATTAAAAAATATATCTTACTGTTGTTTAGAAGACAGAAATTAGCTAAAGAGAACAAATTTCTGCTATAAAGTTTATAATTTTTGCTAGTTTTTTTTTTTTTTTTTTTTAATGACGTTTGCCTAAAGTGGCTACGGATGGAACTGCAGATTTTGGTTCTTGGGTCAGCAGGGCGGGACAGAGCGTGGCTGGACTCAGCCAGCTCTCATCTGGTCATCTCTGCTAACTCAACCATCTTCTCCCTGTCCATAATCACATACACACACACACAGGCACAAACACACACATAGATGCTTGTCACCTGGGAGGCAGGCAGTGACTTTACACCCACAGAGGTGGGTCATGTGACACAGAGCACTGTGTCCCACGTTTGATACTTAATATTCACCACCTGGTGTTATTTACATGCCATTAAATGAACGACGGGCGCTGACCTTGCTGACTCCATTTATCTGATTTGGATACAATAATCAAAACTTTACTTTGTGTGTTCAAAATTAAAAATCCAGAATCTCCCATGTCACCCAGGAAGAAATAAACCACACTGTTGTTTTTAATGTTATAGCAGTTATTCTCTCCATTTTTTTTTTCTGGGTGTAATGTCATCCGGCAGCGATGTTAGCAGGCTGTAATTAAATATGAATGCAGCGCTGTTGGTTGTCTGGCTAGTTTGTTTGGTTCGGTGCTGGCCTGGGGAGGAAGGCTCATCAAATCAGTTGTGTTTGTGTCATTCTACACCCCTGGAACACTCCATGAGAGGGAATCTCAGTGGTTTTGTATAAAAAGGGGCCGGGAATCACCTGTATTTAGAGTTAATTAATTCAGAATATCTCACAGGCTTGCACTTTAATGAAGCCCGGATTGATGAAAAAAGGGCCCCCGTACGCCCCCTTGTCCCCGCATTGCACAAAAAACATTTTCAAATTGCATGCTGGCGCAGATAATTCACTTATTCCGTGTAATTGGATGCTGACCAGGGTTAATATGTAGGGTGTCATTAAATGGAAATGTAGAGCTGTAAAGGGGTACTGTATGATACAGGGAACCCTTTCTATAGAGCTGCCCAGATTGTGAGCTCCTTATTCTAGCGGCAGGGACCTTCTTTATTTGAGGCAACTCAAGCATGAATTCTGCGAAGGAAAGATTGGGGACAGTTATATTCACTTCTGTTTGTTGCCCAGTTGAATGAAATGACCTTTAAGATAAAGCAAATCTCTTGAGCAAGTCAGGTGAAGAAAAGGCCGCACAAATAGAGCAGATGTGGTGAAAGGAACTTTTTAAATTCAACAGTGAAGGAGGGCTGCTAGACTACAGATAGTTACAAGACTGTTGTTTGCTGCTAACCCTGCTCTGCCACCCTGACAATGCCACATGGGAGGAGGCACATACTGTGGACGTTCCTTGTTTTGATTCACAGATTGAACACCAGGGATTTTCTTCTTTCTTTTTTTTTTTTTCAATTTTATTTTTAGTGCAACTGTTAAGTCCTGTGATCCTCTAGAAAATCATTTTGGGGGGGGGGGGGGGCAGCGGAATAATGCTGGGTAATCTAGAGACCGCTTCATTAAGTTGCTCCTCCATCCTCCATTCATGAGAATGGTCTGTAATTAGTTCTCCAAAAGCAAAGGAATTTTCATCGGATGGGTCAATTTGAATTCCTCCTGACACCAATGGAGAACGCCAAGCCTCTGTGGCTTCAGGAGAGGCCTGTAACCTGCATTCTCCTTGTGATAGCAATGCTGTAAAACTTAACCAAATGGTTAAATACGTCCTAAAGAAGGACTATTAAAAGCCGAAGAATGTGCAAGTACAGTTAGTAATAAAAACAACAAAATTAACGCTTTCGGGCACAGCCCACTTTTTGTTTTTCTCGGTAGTCTAGTGCGGGCCGTGCTGTGCCACGACTCACCAGCTTTGCCACCTACAGAGAGGGCAGACTCTGTGCTGCCTGGGTACTTTTGGTGAGGAAGTTAATCATATACCTCAGAGTAGCACGACACAAGAAAAGCAGTGTTTGTAAACCTGCCCCCACGGCTCTGCCCATAATTGGCTCTACAAGTGACTGCCTCGGCTTCCTGTCAGCATTATATCTGTGTTCACACCAGCCCAGCTGGTAAGACATTTGTTCCTTGAAAACATGGCTGCTGTTTTGATCTTTGGACTGTGAAAGCAAAGTAGCTCTCACAATGGTGGTAATGTGGGGAGGATTTTCCAGGCTGTGGAGGAAGCCAGGCAAAAATGTCCCGCTGCCTCAGGTCTGGAGTGAAAAACACTTTGTTGGTAACGTTTTGGGTGCTTTATGATATTTAATGGTGATTGTTTACCAATGAACGTTCAGTGAGGAAAAAATACATCTTAACACCTTTTAAAGCATTGCATGGTCTTTACCTTACAATATAAAGCACCTTGAGGTGAATTGGCACTATATAAATAAATTGAACCTGTACCATAGATGCACTTTGACCTTCTTTTTCTGTCTTTTCTTTAGAAAATAAACCTTACTGATGAAAGTGCTCATATCTTTTGACAAAGTGACTTAAAGCACTCATTACATGTCTGCCACTTAGTGCTACATTATTATATATATATTGCATATTTTCAGGTTGTTATCAAAGTTTTATTGATCCGTTAATGTGTAAATAACATTTTAATGTTTTAGCTGTTTGATATGGAGTGCCATAATTTAATCTTTGATAAATTCAGAGAAACTAATTACTATATCTAAATCTAATGGAGTTGCAATACATAGAAATACTCAAAGAAGCTAATAAAATACCTCACTTGATATTTTCCATCACTGCCAGATGCTAATTAGAGTACTATTATTACTCTATCAACCATATTTAATCCATTCCTAATAGTAAACATGTAATTAAATGGTACATTTAACTCAGTCATGTGTTTAAAATTCTGTGCTTTGAATTATTTTTGAACATTGCACTTCGCTTTGAAACATGCTTCAAACAGATCTTGTTTCAGCAACCTTTGAGAACAGTGGGGGAGAAAAATTATTAGAACAAAGGACCTGAGTGCAACCTGGCATCTTTATAGCATCTCCATGCCGCAAGAGTGGAACTTTATTTTGAAGCTGACACATGGCAGGAATCTGAGATTAAAATTGGAAATGTTAAAATAATGCCGGTGACACCTCGACGTGTGGAGGGATGTGACTTCCTGTGCAGCTGTCAAGAAACACTTCCCCGCACCTCCCAAGCTGCTGCGCTAGTATCTGCACCTCAGCGCTGCTAATAGAGCATGCAGGGAAAATGGGGGAATGGAGAACACTTGGAATGTGCTTATAATTAATCATAGTAACCCTAAAATTAGAGGTTAATGATAAATTTGTAATAGTAACCATTTGTATGGTACAGTTTACTTCTTCAGAACACACGCACGTTTCATGGCATACTTTGATTTTTCCTTTTTTTTTTGTAAAAAAAAAAAAAAGGAACATGCATTAAGAAACATCCCTGTGACAGCTGATGGATATTTTTTCTTTGATTGTTGATTAATACCGGATGCTTGAACCTTTAAACTTTGGATTATGTATTTGTTGTTCTTTTGATGTTTGCATAGGTTCCCGACAGAAGTCTTAGCCAGGTACCAGGAAGCATAGCTCAAGTTGCAGCCGCTCGTCTACATGTGTCTGCAGTAGTTGCCATGAGAAATCTGTCATCTTCATTTTTCACCGGATGCTTATATGGATGAATATGACTTTTCTCAGCCTGGCGCTCCCATTTATAGACATGCTAGATTTGTTTAGGATTTTTTGGAAAACCACACTCTGATGAGCATCCTGCCAGAGACATTTAATTGTGGCTGCTCCATTTTGTGCACCAGCAGCTCTCTGCCTTTTTAAGACTTGTTTATTCAAAAGCGTCCACACGTTGATTGTAACCTTATTTTTCACTTCCTTTGGCCCATGTTTCTCATGATATTATAGTCCTAGCTGGCTGGGTGGAGATGAGTACCTTGGTGGATATAAGTCATCTTCTACGTTTACTATAATTTATTTCATAAGCTGCAAATTGTCATTAAGTGACTTGTTCTGTTTTGATCATTTTTGCAAACAGCAACTTCTAAATTTGATTTTATTCACCCAAAAACACCAAATCATCAATATAACAGTTATTGCAGCAAACCTTCCTTTGTTCTCTCTATTTTTCTACTTTTCATAGTTTGGGATGAAGGCAGTAAAAATAAGAGATGTGCACTGACAATACTTTGCATGCTTGAAAAAACACCTCAGTCATAAACGGCAGTTGGGGTGAAGCTAAATATTGACACTGTGACGCCACACTAATGTCTCCTGTGACTTCAGGCTATTGTCTTCTTCTCTGCCAGCATGCGGTTGTAATTGAATTGTAAACAACACCCACCATGTTATTATTTACTGCCCTATGCTGCTCAAACCATTCGACCAGCCACAGCCTGGTGGAGCAAAGCTCTGAGTCACTTTGACGTGTTACCTAAAAGGCAGTGAAAACAATATATGGCCAGCTCATCCATAAGTCATGGCATTTGGCGCAGCACCGGTGCATCCAATAGAAAGGGGCTTTATGAATGGCACAAAGTCTGTGAATGATAACGGTCATTAATATGTCCATTGAGGGTCACCACATTCATGCCACATATCAAATCCCCTTTGAATGAGATCAGTTCCCTCCTGTCAGAGCCCATTAGATCCGTCCCACAGCCCCAGTAGCCAGCTGACAGGGGAGAAACCCTAGCCCCAGCCTAGCACCATTAACATTAGAAAATGAGCAATCAGCTGGAATGAAGCGCAAGAGGAGGGTGGGGGGGATCATCCAAACTTTAGCAATGATACCCGGCAAATCCAACACAAAATGCATGTCAAAGTGTCAGAGAGGAATGGTGCGCAACAAACAAATAAAATGCTTTGGCAACAAACACCGGCACCAGCACTTTTTTCGCACATTCATGTATTTGAACTGAGTACTTTTCTAAGTTAAAACATACCATGTAGTAGTTGTGTCTCCTTTAAAGGTTGCAGAACTCAACTACTTCCTCTCCACAGAAAATGTTCCGGCTGTTCATAGAAAATTGTGTTGAACCCCTTTGACTTTGCGAAATAATTGAGTTAAAACACTCGATAAAACATTAATTAGCTTAGCAGTCTGGAGCAGATAACATAGATAAAACCCTATGTAATTCATATTGATTAGAATATGCACATTGAGCGTAACCTCTTAAGACAAGTTTTCCTTATTAAATGGACACAAAGCCGAGGTCATTATTCGTACAAAGAAAGATCGCTTTAGATTTTATCTTTTCACATAAAAAGGTTTGATTGGATTTCTTTCTGAGGAAGCTGCACAATCTATTTTATTCAGGTTTGATTGTATTACCTCTTAATTAGTTTGTATATTGAGTAGAACAGGCCTTATTGATTTGAGGTGCATTCATTTGCATTGCAAAAATCCCTTTTAATCCAATATAATCTCGTCCTTACTCAAACAGAGCAGACTGCATCTTTGAGATGCTCTTTTCTTGCTTATTTTCCAGCTTCTGTTTTTGGCTTGTCTCAAGTTTAATAGAACCTCTTGGTAGAAATTAAAGACTTCATTCTCTTTGCAAAATAATTTTCCTAAATTTGGCTGTTTATGTAAAGGTAGTTAAATTCATTTTCTGTGTATTTCATGTGGGGAATTGCATGGCGTGTGTGGTAATTTATAAGTCAAGTGTAATAACAAGCTGTAGTATTTTTTCATGTGGCTGTGTTGTGGTCTTTAATTTCGAGCTGTTTCAGTGAATGATTGGCACTTTGTAGGTGTTGTGTGTAAATCGGCTGCTGAACACCCGTGGAGCCGGTAGAACCGTGTCACACAGAAATCAGCGTTGGAGGCGTCAAATCCCTCCCACCCGCCCAGCGCACAGCAGCAGGCTTAACAATTCTCTGTAATTAACCTCACCTGAACTTTAATGGCCCACCTCCGGGACCGAGGGCCCCGGCGATGTAAAATTACTGTCACACATGGAGCCGAGGGGGAGCCCTGCCACAGCGGGTGTTTTCCACTCAGACAAATGAGAGGGAAATGGACCCCCGTGTAACACCTAATACCACCAACACGATGTCAGAGCGCTCGCAGACATTTTGGGGGTGGAGAGGTGGGGGGTTGGTGGTTTTGAAATGCTGATGAACAGAAAAGCCATGAACATGTGAAGATGTTTAATAATAAGTTTATTTTCTGTTTTTGAGCTCCATTAAATGCTGTTCTTTGCTTTCACTGTGATTTATGCTAATGCTAACCATCTAATTCTTCAGTTTATATTCTGCTGGCAGAAGTCATCAGCATATAATTTTGCTCCAATTTAGCTTTTTTTTAATCCAAATATTTATTAAACACCAATTGTGTCAATCAGCACCTCAGAGGAAATACAACAGTGCTTACACAGTTTTTAAAACTCTTTTTCTTGTTTAATTTTTTTTATTTTAAGAATTATTCTTTTCCAAAACCACCTATACAGTTTTCTGATCTGACATCTTACTAGTAAGGTTTTGTTTGTTTAGGCACATTTATACTAGGTTAAGGTTCATGGCATTGCAAACCAGTCTCTTGGTGACACTGGCATTTTCTTCACCATGAGCACTGGTCAAGGTTTTGGAAAGGAAAGTTATCCCTCACCTTCACAGAACTTTATCTGACAGTAAATCAAATCAGTTTTGTAGCTTAAAATTAATGCTGTCATTAATTTGCTATTTATTTGGAACTAGCTGCAGACTAAAAGCCCCTTTGTAGACAACAAATACCAATGAAATTAATTTTCAAATATAACAATTACTACTAGGGGCAGAGCTGTTGGGAGCTTTGCCCCTGGTAGGCTCCTCCTAAAGTTAATTGGTTATGGGTGAGGAGCCAGATGAAGAGGGATTCAGAAAACCCCTATCAAGAAATGACCAAGGGACCAGTTTACCCTGCCCAGGACAGGCCCGCCCTTGAGTCAGGCTTGGGGAGGAACCTCAAGGGAAAGTCCCTGGTGGCTGGGCCTTAGCCTATGGGACCCAGTTGGGTGCAGCTAGAAGAGACATGGGACCACCCTCTTGTGGGCTCACTACCTGCAGGAGGTGCCGTAGCAGGCAGGTGCAATGTGTTTCAGACAGCAGTCAAAGGTGGAGGCCCTAGTTGTCTGATCCTCAGTTGTTGAAACTAGCTCTTGGGAAAGGCTCATCACCTCTCTGATGGGGAAAGAACCTGAGCTAGATTGTGAGGTTAAGAGATACCAGATAAATACACTGCTCAAAAAAATTAAAGGAAGACTTTTTAATCGGAGTCGGTTTGGGTTAGGGTTAGTATAGCATCAAGTCAATTAAACATCTGTGATATTGATCTGGTCAGTTAATTAGCAGAGGGGGTTGTTAATCAGTTTCAGCTGCTTTGGTGTTATAAAATTAACAACAGGTGCACTAGAGGGGCAACAGTGAGACAACCCCCAAAACAGGAATGGTGAGGAACTGACATTTTCTTCTCTCCTCATTGTTTCTGGTTTTTCACTTGGTTTGCATTTGCCTACTGCCAGTGTCACTACTGGTAGCATGAGGTGATACCTACAGAGGTTACACAGGTAGTCCAACTCTCCCAGGATGGCACATCAATACATGCCATTGCCAGAAAGTTTTCTGTGTCTCCCAGCACAGTCTCAAGAGCAGTAAAGATTCCGAGAGACAAGCAATTACTCTAGGAGAGCTGGACAGGGCCGTAGAAGGCCATTAACCCATCAGCACGACTTATATCTGCTCTTTTGTACAAGGAGGAAGAACCCTACAAAACAACCTCCAGCAGGCCACTGGTGTGAATATCTCTGACCAAATAATCAAAAACAAACTTTGTGAGGGTGGCCTGAAGGCCAACATTCTCTAGTGGGCCCTGTGCTCATTGCCTGGCACTGTGGAGCCTGAATGGCATTTGCCATAGGATCCCAGAATTGGCAGCTCCACCACTGGCGCTCTGTGTTTTTCACAGATGAGAGCAGGTTCACCCAGAGCACATGTGACAGATGTGAAAGAGTATGGTGAAGCCGTGGAGAATGCCTGTAACATTGTTCAGGATGACTGGTTTGGCGGTGGGTCAGTGATGGTCTGTGGAGGCATATCCATGGAGGGACTGCCATTAGGTATCAGGATGAAATCCTATGCTGGTGCAATGGGGCCTGGATTACTCCTGGTGCATGACAGTACCTGGCCTCATGTGGCGAGAGCATGCAGTCAGTTCCTGGAGGATGAAGGAATTGATACCATTAATTGTCCCTCACCTAAATCCATTATGTTTCAGCCCAAAGTGTTCCTTTAATTTTTTTGAGCAGTGTATAGTCAGGCTCATCTCAACGCACGGCTTGGGTTTTGGAACCAGTTTCCTAGAGAGCTACTGCACTCTCTTCCAATCTGGGTATACTTGCATCACCCCGGTTTGCTGCCTGTACATTGGTCTTTTCCCCAGGGGACAAGAAGGTTGCTTCTATGTGCTTAGGGTCAGGGAACAGATCCTAACCTAGTCCCCACCTGGTTCAGGAATTACAGGTGGTAATCCTTGAACCAGGTGGTGGACACTGGAGGTGAAGGAAGCCGAATAACAGTTTAGAGTACCCAACCTTCTTGGAGTCACTGTGTGGAGTGCTAGAGGACTGGGGATTCCATTGTTCTTCTGGGAGACTTCAACACACATGTAGGCACTGACAGCGAGACCTGAAGGGGTGTGACTGAGAGGAATGGCCTGCCTGATCTGAACCCAAGTGGTGCTCTGTTATTGGACTGTGTAAATCACAGTTTGTCCATAATGACCACCATGTTTGAGTATAAGGGTGTTCATAAGTGCATGTGGCACCAGGATGCCCTAGTTAGAAGGAGGATGATCAATTTTATATTCCTTTCATCAGATCTGCAGCCACATGTCTTGGACACTCGGGTGAAGAGCGGAGCTGAACTGTCAACTTATCACCACCTGGTGGTGAGTTCGATCAGGTAGTGTGGGAGGATGCTTGACAAGCCTGGTGCACCCAAACATATAATGAGGGTGCGCTGGGAGGCCCTGGTCCATGAGATCTTCAGCTCCCACCTCTGGCAGAACTTCGATGACATTCCAAGGGAGGCAGAGGACACTGACTCTGAACGGACCATGTTCTGCACCTCCAATGTGGCTGTGTAGTTCTGCAGCCACTAGGTGGTTTGTGGTGGTAATCCCTGAACCAGGTGGTGGACACTGGAGGTGAAGGAAGCCATCAAGTTGAAATAGGAGTCCCATCAAGTTTGCTGTGGGACTTCGAAAGCAGCTGACGTGCCGGCAGACCAAGCGAACTGTGGATCTGGAAGTGGCTGAAGCAAAAACATGGGTGTGGGAGGAGAAGCCATGGAACAAGACTTTCGGTCGAGCTTGAAGTGATTCTGGTAAACTGCCAGGCAACTCAAGCAGGAACGTTATTTACTTTTTCACATAGGGCCAGGTGGGTTTGGATAACTTTTTCCCTTAATAAATGATGATTTAAATAAATAATAAGAAGTCATCATTTAAAAACTACATTTTGTATTTATTTGGGTTTCTTTGTCTAATATTAAAATTTGTTTAGTGATCTGAAGCGTGACAAATATGTAAAAAAAAAAAAAAAAAAAAACAGGAAGGAAATATGACCGACCCCCAGATAAGCGACAGAAGATGGCTAGATCGAGGGACAAAATTTTTTCTTTAAAAAAAAACTCCTTCAAAATGCTTAAAAATTTAAATAAAACAAATTTCTTTTAAATATTTCAATGTAAGTTGAAGTTTTGCTCAGAGTGTTTTTTCTGTCACTGTTTATGAATGAGTGGGAGAGATGTAAAGCTCCATTATGGATGAGCACTTCAATTCAAATTCAGTTTTATTTATATAGCATCAAATCACGTCACCTCAAGATGCGTTATATTGTATAGTAAAGACCATGCAATAATTACAGAGAAAACCCAACAGTCAAAACAACCCTCAATGCAGAATAAAAACTTCTTTTTTTTAAGTCTTCGTCATGGAAGAACCAGACCAGATCAAGTACTTGTGATAAAGGCCTGCTGATTTCTTTATCATGTTCTCTGAGCCACTTCAGTAGTCCGTACACAGCAGCTGCATTTGGCAGCGTGAACATGTGCATGTTGGACACTCATCTGAATCCTGTGTGTGGCATGTCTGAGCCCTGGGCTTTGGTGGTGCAGTGTAGATGTCTGATGGATACAGTGAGTCTAAAGACATCCAGTTGCTTCTGTGGTAAACTGAGGGCAGGTTCCCAGTGGAGATATGTGTTGTATATGTGTGTTCGTACTCCCAGTGGCTAAAAGACACACAGAGGGGTGAGTCACAGCCGCTATCCGGAGATCAAACACTTCAAGGGGGCCCTGGGTTTACCATCACACCTTTTGCTTTATCTGCACTGTAGGCCTCTGCCATGGCTTAAAACGAAAATAGTGATATGGACAGTGAGAAGGCCCAAAACCTCTACTTGGCTGAGTCATTTAGACTTTTACTTAATTGCAATGCCTCACATGTTAAAGTTATGCCAGATGGTGACCTACTATTTTCCATGGGTGTGTTTTCTGGACTGTGATTCATTTAATTTCGTACTCAAACAACTACGAATTAAAATTTTGTTTATTTAGAGCATAAAACTAAACTTAAATAAGTTTGACTGTATGAAAATCTAGAGGATTTGCAGTCACATCATCAAAAGCTAATGGTAGAAAACTTAAAAATAGAACACTAAGTGTATAAATCTATAATTTTATGGAATTGTATGTTTAATTTTATTTTTAATTTTTAAATTTTACTTACAGTGTAATAAAAGTTTCAAAGAAGAGCACTGCATTAACTTGCTCTTAAAGCACGCCATTCTGTGTGGTGTTTAAAGTACTTAAAGTCTTTGGATTTGCATAAACTGATCAGCTCGTGGAAAGCAGCACAGACACCTCTGTCATACACATCAGCGGTATATTCAAAGTGACAGGTTGACAGCTCTGCACACGCACAAACACCCAGTGGCTGCGGCAATATCCCCCGAGCCGCTATCTGTCTGCCACTAGTATGAAGGATAAAGAGACAGGATGTGGAGTCGGGTGGGGTTCGGGCCTATGACTGAATGCACCATCAATGGGCTTATTTTCATTACAGCCAAACAAATGTGTCACCCCAATCATCACACGGCTGATTTTATCCTTCTGTTACTGTAGCTCCACAAGCATTTCCTTTTGTGAGCGCTCGCTCCTGATAATCCCACTCAGACAAAGGGGCCATGTGCCGCCATAGAGTTCCATGACCAAAAATGTAAAACTAGTCGTTTCCTCTTACATACTTTCTCAGTGATATCATACATAATGAAAAAGTGTTTGCAAGCACTTTTGCTTGTTAAGTAATTCCTGTAATCCTATAATTTGCAATAACAGGTATTTAGAGATAAACACTTGCTGGAATTCAACTTGTTTATCCAGAGTTAAAATAAAGTGATTATTTTACATTTATTTATTCCTGAAATATTCTTTCATGTCCTAAATTGTGATCGCCCACCTTAAATTATGCTCATTGTGGAGAAACTTAAAGGGTGCACTTTTGCAGCAAATGAACAAGCTGGGTGTTGTATAGTTTGAACAATTCTTATGAATTAATTGAGGAGTGTCAGTGTAATTTAGAGGTACACTTCTCAGTGGGACAAGGCTCTACTGCTTTCAGCTGTGGCTTCTAAACCTGAGAAATTCCTTTATTCCACCCTTCACTTGGAGACTGACTCCAGCTTTACTGGGCCGGCCCATCGTAAATTGGACTGGATATCTTCTTTCTCGACTCCGCCAGACTTGGTGTGGGCTACAGGGTGACCTTACCAGGTAAAAACAGTATTACTGCTGGTGTAAAACACACACAGCGGCAGGCCTGCTGCCCTGAGGTTGCAGTTGTTAATTTCTGAAGTCTTGAGGGCAGATTTCCAAAAGGAGATATTCATTGCAAGAATAATACATTACCATACATTTCTATTAGTAGTAGGCTATGTGAATAGTTCTGAAATAGCTCAGTTTACATCATTATTTCAGACATACCAAGGAATTAATATGACACTGCCTTGTTCAGCTGAAGTCTCCCAATAGACCGCAAAAAATGAAGGAAAAAACATTTAATTTACTTGCAAGCAATGAAGATGTGACTTTTTTCTTTGAATAAGCATTAAAATGAAATTAAAAAACGTTCTATTATACATGCTGGTGGTGGTGGTTGGGGGGGGGGCAATATGTATGTTTCATATGAACTGTAGGGACTTTTTTGTCTCACACTCTTGAACTTGGCCTACTTTATTTTTTCTTATACCACATGTATTATAATAAAAAACTGCATAAATACTCACTTCTAGTGGAAATTAGATTTTTTTTCACTTGCAATATTAAGAACTGTTACCATAAACTGCTTTTTATCCTCAGTTTTAACGTGCACTCCGAGGACGATCTTGTCTCTCACTTTTTTTAGCATTAACAAAATGTAGTTAGTTGTTATGTATTTATTTATGTACAGTTTTTTATGACAGTGGTTCTTAAAGTAGGGTCTGGGGACCCCCAGTGGTCCGCAAACTATAGCCAAGGGGTCCTTGAGATAATTTACTATAAATTATGACATTTTGAAATAATAATAAAATTAAGTTAATATCCAATAAAGCAAAACTGCTGTGTCCTTTGGTCCCAGTTACATCACCTGTTGGTCAATGGAAATATTTTATATATAAATAATATGAAATATATTTATTCAGTAGTTTTACTGATACACAGGTCTCGTGTAAACCCTTTGAATAATATTATTTATCCATCAATGGATGGATGGATGAATATAACAGATGAAAATACTGCTGCAGATGAAATAATGCAACCAAAAGCAGCCAGATGCATAAAATATATAAATAAATAAAAACAACTTGAAGACAAGCAAACAGAGTGTACTTTACATGGGCCAAAGTACTGGAATAATCTGTCTTTGGCTTAGAAACTCAGTGTCATGACCGTGGTGGCTCCTGTCGCAGCATGTGCTTCTCCTTGGATGTGTAATTGAGCCACAGTGTAAGGATACAAAGAGATATGATACTGTTGTGCGTCAATAACTGGACACGGGTGTATTTGTGTTACTGACAGTTTCATATGTACTTAATTCAGCAGTGCACAATGCATACTGTCACCTGACAAATGTGGAAAAAGATATACCGTAGCTCAAGTTAAATTTTAGAACATATAGATTTCTACGTAAGGAAATGAAACCCTGTTGAAATGGTCATCCATCACTTCTGTGCACAACATGTGGTGCAGGTCTGCCGTACTACCCTTTTGATGAGGGTATCAAGTGAACATTTACTCGCAGATATGAGGAATGTGGAGCTGTGGTGCAGAGCAGGCTGCAGTGTCTTGAGAAATGTGCCAAAGTGTAATCCGTTGTCTCACTTTGCAAGAAAAGTTCCCCCTCACTGAGGAACCTGTTAGGCCCTTTCAGCAGCTCATAAATGCACCTCAGTCCGGGAATATCTCACAGAACCTGTTGTTTCAACTCCTCACTATCTGACTGAAAGCACTTTCATGTTGCAGTAACGGTAAAATAAATAAATAAATAAATAACAACATGACACTTTGTGTTGGGCAACACAAAAGCGACAAGCTGAGATGCAGTAAGCAACAACAGAGCCATTAGTGTGTGAGCAACGCAGCAGTGATGCTGGAATAAAAAGCTGCAGCGTAAACAGCCACAAGAAGGTGCTTTGATTAACAGTGAGAGCATTCAAGTGTAATGCAGTGAAACAAAGTGTTGTGGCAACAGAAGCGGTGTTTGTACAGCACAATATGATGAGCAAGCACGCTTGTGAATGCGCCTTCCCTTGGATAAGTAATGCATGCATCTTCCATACATAATGATGTCAAATGTGGAGTTGTCGTTACTTATTAATCTGCTTTGTTATATTTACTTGTGTTGTTGTGGTTTTGGTAGGAAATTACTAAGTGTATTTATTTAAGTACTGTTTCAGTACAATTCTAAGGTACTTTTTATTTTAATCCCATTTTAGTATATTTTACGCCTACTCTTCAACAGCACAAATATTCTTTTCTCCCATTTGACAGCTTTAGTTAGTTACTAGTTACATTTGTACTTCAGCCCTTTATAGGGCACTCTGTGAAATACTGGGAAATTTCAACTCATGAATGTTATTGGAGGATATTAAGAGACTTTTATTATTTTTTCTATTTTTCCAAATTTTTCATTTTAATGTTTCAAATCAAGGTCAATAAAACTACCATATTTGGTCTAGGGTAATTTTATTATTATTAAAAAATTGTTTTTACAAAAGGTGTAAATTTTTATATATAAAAAAAATACAAAAATTATGTTGTTCTGCGACCTCGTGGAGAGGTATGTGTAGGCCATTTTTTTATGTCCATTGAAGTTACCAAATATGGTTCTTTACCTGATAAAAGGTTAGATTACCAATATAAATGATTATTGATGAAGCAGTTCCACCCAACCAGCTGCAACATTAATGTTACACTGACAAATCTCAAATAGTCCATCCTGAAATATTTTACTTGAGGTATATTTTCAACTTTTTTTCTTTTTTTTTTTTTGGAAGACCGCACAATTCTACACTGGGTTGATCTTATTTTAAGTATGTGAAAATTGTGTAATTTTTTTTGTTTAATTTTAACTGTTTATGTTGGTTTTGTTGTTCAGTTTAACTGTTTATTTTTATGTCTGATTTTTCACTTTTTTTGAAACCAGTAATTGGCCAAAATTTTACTGTATACCAGGGATATATAGTAGAATTACTATAGCCTTTGGTTAATTAATTATAATTTAAATTGTACTTTTTAAAGTGTAACTTGTCTTGAAATACAATTTTGATATTTCAGTATTGTTTCATCTATGGCTTAACACTGATGAGGGCCCACAAACTGTGAATGACTTACAGCTACACCTATGCTGTTTTGCCGAACACTGTCTTTTCTCCTGTGCTCCAACACATTCCAGGTTTTTTAGTGAAATTATTTGAACAGATACATTTTGTTTGTTGTCTCTGACTTAAAGTATCCATGTCTCTGCTTACAGCTAATACAACCCAAACACAAAAACCTTCAGAGTTAACTGACTTCTATCCGTTCAGGTTTACTTTGGCTCAGGTTTTACAATTCAAATCCATCCTTCTTCTCTTCAACGTCCTGTCACTACTTGTCGCTCGAGGGACGCCGTGATTTATCGACAAGGTAAACAGCTTATGAATGAGGCCTAAGCTTTAGTTATACAGTTTACAACATTTGAGTAACCACAGGAGGTTTATGTACACACACTTTCTCAAGGCTACTGTTAGGGGAGAGAACGAGGTTGCCAGCCTCATCTCATGTTGAGGGAAATTCTTCAATGTCTTAATTGTAAGCCCGTAAGATTAATTCTGCATGTACAACTGCTTGTGTAAACATTTCAGGGTGATGCTGAGACATTTTTAAACAAGTTTCAAGCAGCATGGAGAGTGACAAGAATTGTTTAAACCAGAAATTGAAGCTTTTTCTACATCACAGTTTCCTTTCTGAAGCTGAACGTCCTGGGGCTAGTTTGGTCCAATGGGGGGGGGGGGGGGGTAAGAGCAAATAGAGGAAGGACCAAAAGAAAAAAAGTTGTCAAATTTGTATTGTGTATTTAACAGCCACGTGCACAGTAGTTTTACCATTTTAAATGCTAAGTGGACAATTGAAAGTTTTGGGGGTGGGGGTGGGGGGGGTCCCCCAGGTTGGGCAATCTCTCAATAAGTTGTGCAAAAAGTGAGGCAATTTTATCCCTTGTGCAAAATTTATAAACTTTTAAAATCTATATATTTTTTAATTCTCAAATCTGTCTAACTTGGTTTAGCAGCTGCTCATACTTGGTGAAAAAATGGAAATGGAAGGGCACAGAATTGTTGCTGTTTAGTTTTGTTTCTCTGTAGCTTAGTGTGCATAAACGCGAGCAAATTTTAGGAGCAACCCATTTGTGTCTAAGTGCCCAAGGCAAGGTAGATGCAGTTACTGGCTGATGATTGACCAGGTAGTGCTCTTTCCATTTCCACATGGGAAGTACAGTCAAAACTGAGAAGAGAAAAAAAAACACCACATCTCCCAAAACCACTCGTGATTTACTGCTAAAAGTAAAAAAAAAAAAAAAAAAAAAAAAAGCAAAAACATGAAGTGATAGTGCAGTCATGCATTAGATCAAAATGTATCAATTTAGTTCAAAATGAAGTGACAGTGTAACATTGGGGTGTACAGTACACGCAGCCATTATGCTGAAAATAATATTTGGTGTAGAAAAGTCACTTTTTTTGATTCATGGTGAAAATGTAAATTCTTTTTGGCAGTTTGCAGTGAAAAAAATAAAATAAAATAACAGACAGAAATTTTCATCTTCACTATTGTCTGGTAATGTGTAAATAGGGTGCTATTTCGCACCGGTCCCTGCCGACACAGTATCTGCTCACAGGCGTCTCCCAATTCGTGCACGTATTTAAACACAGCTATTGTAAAAATGGCCCTCTTCCTGTTGTTGTTTTGTGGAGACTTTATTTTATTCAAGCCTCAGGAAGTGGAATAATTTCAATGCAGATGTTTTTCACTGTAAACAGCCGTAGCAATCTGGGGGGAGTTGGGGGGGATGAAAGCAGGCATCAGGGAGAGTAAGGAGTGTTTTCCAGAGGTGGAAAGCGTACTGAAATATTTTTTGCTGAGGCGGTGGTGGCGTTGTTTGATTTAAATGCTAATTAAATTTAAAGAATGGCTCAGCTAAACAAAATGATCATAGTTAAGAACTTTGACAAGAACTCAAGAAGACTGTGGATTAAAACAAAACCTGCATTGTGACGTGGTGCAAAATGGCAACTCCCTAACAGGCCAAGTCTTGTGAATGGCCCTTAAGCTATGACAAACAAGGTCTGAACCCTCGACGTTTTTTAGGCACCGAATTCATTATTCCTGCACAGATCTAATATTTGCTTAAGCTAAAGCAATTAGTTTAAATGTTACTGAAGCTGTAGACGGGTAAAAGTTTGGTCATTTCAGTTTAAACACCAATTTGCTCAAAAGAGTTACTTCATCAGTAAAAATAAAAGGTCATTATTTAAATAGCGATTATTGGTGAATGTTAAACCTGATGGTTTTCTCACTTTGCAAAACAAAGATGTGCCAACATTAACAGACTGGCAAATGTCTTCCATCAAAATCAAAATCGGACTGTTAATGTAAATGCACTGTGTCCATTTTGATTAAGCTTTATTTGCCCTTCCAACAAGGACAAGCTCAGCTTCGCAAGCTCACAGACATATTGTAAAACCACAGCAAGGCGTAGGAAGCTTCCCAAAATGCACCTGTGTAATAACCTATAATAAGTAGCACGTAGTAGCTTTGGGTGAAGAACAGTAGATGATAAACTGATTGGTGGTTTGCTAATGAAATGAAACGTCATGAAGTCCTGTTGAAGATTAAACTCATTTCCAAGGCCTTTTCTATGTGCTGAGGTGTTATGGTTAAATCAACAAGCACTAACCAATACATTCTGACCCAGTGCAAACAGAGCAGCTGACTCGTTTGATTAATGAGCTGGCATGATGTAACCATGAGGGGAAATGGGTTAGTGCACCTGGTCGTTTACACAGTTTTTCATTCATTTGGAAAATGGAGCAAACAGTCAAAGAAACTGTTTCAAAGCAGCCACTATCCAGAATTGTGCATTTTTTAAATAGCTGTGTGATTGACTTTATGCTAATTTTGTCGTGACCTCCCCAATAAATGTCAATCTTTTTGACAGAAATATAGCTTTTAGGTCACGGCCTGCTAGTGTTCTGTGTAGTGCAGGCTTGCGCACCCTTGCACTGCATTTAGTTGCCTGAAAACACAATCGAATAATTGCGGGAGACACGACCGTCCCTGCGCCCCCTCAGCAAGTCGCCTCCAGAGCTGAGGATGCACGGACTTTAACCGGCAGCTAATATTGGTCTGTCATATATTGCTTTTCTTTTGTCTGTGTCAGTGGTCATTAAAAGGTCAGGGAGGTGATGTGAAGTTGTAAAATGGTCTGAGTGGGGCTGACCTATGGCTGCCTGAGCATTCCTAATGCAATAGTAAGGCCTGCGGGCCAGTCCTGCCAATAGTGAGCTGATTATAACGAATCAGGTCCCTCTTAACACAATAATGTGATCAATTTCTCATTGCACCAAATGAATAACGTGGCAGACATGGAGCTCTTTGTGACCTGCTGTTAACCCCTTGGCTCATTATTCATATCGGTGCTTGAAAAGAGACTGAGGCAAGGAGGGAAATGAAAAACAGGTACATTTGAGCTAATTATTGCTAAGACAGAGGTGGTTTGCTAAATGCTTGAATGTCCTGGGACTGTTTTATGACATCTGCTGTGTGAGTACCACCAATGAAACTCTGGACCTGCTTCCCTTTCCTTTGGGGATTTAAAAGGGGTGACAGATGCTTTACTATTCCCCAGCTAGTGGCAGCAGTATCTCGCTCATACATGCACAGCAGGCTGGACAGTCTGAGCTCAGCTCTGTAACACAATAGTCTTGTCTCTGACTGCTTTCTCCCTGCTTGGTGCTTGTTCCTTCCTGGTACTAGTTAACATGAGGATACTTGGTAACATACCTGTTCACCAGGTTTGCAAAGATACAGCAACAACTGTGCTGCTAAAAGGATCATAATTAGCCTTATCAGCAATGCATCATACATAAGAGAGCTCCTCTTTGACACATTTGAGCTCCATAAATCTGGACTCTTCTACATTTACTTCAGGTAGGCACTTACCCCTCAGTCTTTGTTCCGGCCTAAGTAATAGAGCTGGGTCTGAGCAGGCAGGATTTCTCAGTATTGTAACCAGAGGCCTTGTGCATCTGCAGCGGGGCCCATGTTAGAACATACGACACTCTGGGGCGAAGCTTTGAGCTTTACACGACACCCAGTCGAGCTCGACGGGTAGGATGTGACACGGTCACGGCTCTTCATTTATTTACCTGTGGGTTGTTTTTTGTTGTTGGTGGTTTTTTTGTTTTGTTTAGTGTTTTATTTTCCTTTTTTGTGTCACAGTCTTTCACCAAGTTTTTGTCCATCTCACCTGACACCCAACAGACCTGTTATTTTCATCTCTCTGAGTATTGGTCTTCACTTATCTCACTCTCATCATCTAATGTTAATCAAGTAAATGGATGCATTTAAGTGCTGCTAATTTCACTTTGGTAATTGCATGTGTTTAATTAGGTTTGATCAAAAGCGCGTTTTAAGTACTTTGAAGTTACCAATGCAAAGTTTACCAGATCCGTAAAACCTTAAACCCATTGCACTGCATTTTCCTGCAATATTTTTGGCACAACATGAAATAACTGCCATATTTTTTTAATTGTGAATTATTTTGCAAATTCTAAACACAGAGCTACTCATTGTGGAATATATCTTATATTTGACTTTCCCTTAGAAGATAGGCAAAAATCACACCAGATGTCTGTATCCCACGACTTTATGTCCAGTTCTGTAGGCTACAGTAAATCCCTCTTGTCTCTGTTCACACACAGACCTGATGGTCTTAGCATCTGGCCACATGGCTGAATCTCTCCGTATCTCTCTTTACCCACCACCCCCCACCCACTTCTTTCCCCATTTTCTTTCCTCCTCTGTCTGTATTATTCTGAAGCATGTAAAAAAAAAAAAAAAAAAAAGCCTGAATGACATTTCCAAGGCCCTACACAATTTTATTTAAGCCATTACAGTTCCTGGGAGTATATTTGGGGGAGGTAGGGGGCTCAGTTCCACATGAGAAGACTTCCTCCTCACCAGGCAGTGTTTAAAGAAGAGCAACAGGTGGCTGCTGGCAGAGGGAACCTGAGGCTAAGTGGATGTCAAAGTGGAATTGTGGTTGAATCGCGGCTATTTATTTGACCCTGCTCACATCTGCACTCTTCCCCTCTGAGGAGGAAGGGATGGGAGGGGAGATGAGCAGAGGGGCGTTTTGTTCAGCTCTTCTCCCCAAGTTAATGTGTGGCTGGAGGATATGTGGCAGGGCAGGGGGATAGGGGAAATTGAACATGATATTAATTAAAGCCCTGTGTTCACATGTCCGCCCTCGCTACGTGTTTATGTATGGAAGTAACATCATGTGCAGACAACATGAAGAGGGGTCAGTGGGATGGAGGTGTTTTTCTACGTGGTGTGTGGGCATATCTTGTTAATTCACTGATTACTTTATTATGTGAGAAAAGGAGTATAAATATAAATCTAAAAATATATATATGTTCTGTTTCCAAAACGTTTTGATGCTGTAAAGTGTACTTAAAACAAAACAGTCATTTGAAGCCAAACATTTAATTGGAAACAGTACATGGTTAACATATCCAAAGTAGATCATTACTTTTGAATTTGGCAGAAAAAATTGTCAAAAAATGTTTGCAATGTTGTTCAAGAAATACATGATGCAGCATAATGACGTAATTTACCATTATGCAGCATGTCTTCCTCTAACAACGCTACATTTTATGCATTGTTTCTACTTTCTGGAAATGGAGTTCTGACAGTGAGTCGAAATGATCATTTGAGACTTTAAAATGTTACACTTAATAATTCCATAATTAAAACATATGAAACATAAACCAAAAAAAAGGAACTCACTGGATGTGCTTTTTTTCTCGAGTTGTTATCTGTGTGAATAAACAAAAGTTTGCAGGAACTCAAGATGTGTCCTCATGACATCATCCTTCATTTTTTTTACCGCAGGCTTTCACATTTTCCCTGAGAGTCTCCTTAACCTGCATTCACAGGCCAGTTTCTTTGCTAACAGCCTGGCAAGAGACTTTCTAAACACCAGCCGTGTCAAGGGTTATTGGCAGTGAAAAGAGAACAGTGGCCAGGTCTGGGAAGGATCCCTGCATGTCTTTCCTGTTGGCCTCAGTGTTTCCATGCTGTTATCAACCCAGCTGATAATACGGAGCTTCGGGCTCTTTTTCTCAGGACCCACAGCACGCCGCCACACATTCTGATGGCGTGACACAGACCTCCACCACAGAGCCCCCTCTGTCTGAAGCAGAGCACACTGCCAGGCTGGGGCCTGCAGCTGGTACGCATATTGGTGAAGGGCTCTGCCAGCCCGCCTCCTCCTAACGATATCTGAGGATACAGCTCGACTGTATGTGCCGCCCTTGTTACAGTTTTGAAGAGGTTCAGAAAATATTTAGTAGTACTACATGCACAGGAAAGTGGGCGGAGTCACATATGTAAGGGTCATAAGTAATATATAAATAATAATAAAACAATATAATTAATTATAATTAAAAGCAAGCAAGAGTGCAACTTTTGAGACACATTTTCAATTTAAGGCGCATGTATTTGTTTTCTCCTTTACTTTAATTAAGGCCACTACTGATTACGCTACAATGTTACTTCAAATTAATTGTTACTTAAAATTGATCCTTTTCTGAGAGGGTAAAGTGAGTTAAATTAAATATAAATACTTGACATAGTCTGACTTTCAAACAACTATGCTTTCTACAGTGTTTTGCCTTGTTTGTGAAATCAATAGTGATTTTTGCATTTTCGTGTTTACCACATGGCTTGGCATGGCAGCCTTTTCATAACTGCACTACACATCTTGGACCAATCAAAATTCTCCTGTATCACATTACTGTGTGGAAAATCCTCGTGCAATATGTAAAACATTTCAAGACAGCCTAAACCAATTATATGGGCATTATGGGTATGTCGTTAAAGTTTTTTTTTTTTATTTGTTTGTTTGTTTGTTTTTGACCATTAGAAAAAAAAGAGAATTACATTTTTTTTTTAAAAATGTTCTTATTGCCAGAACCTGGTAATAACAGAGTTAATAATAAATATTTTTTAAAAGCATTTGCACTAATATAAAATTATCTTTGATAAAATTACATTGTGATGGCATGGCATTGTTTGATTTATTTTCCTATTTTGTAAACAATGATAATGATATTGAGCTGTGACTGATTATTGGTTTTTAGCTATATATGGTGTTAATGAATTATTCTCCGCTGCTATGGCCTAATGCCTTCCTCCATGTCTGTAACTAAGTGGGAGGTAGCTCCCAGACTGAGGCACAGTAAAGTTTATTAAACACATCAGTTGGTTTGCAGCAGACCATTACTGAAATGTTATATTCCAGCAATGAGAGATCAACAAATAGGCCTGGGAAATAACAAGCAAGAGGACTTTGGTCTTTTAAACCAGAGAGCATTATGCTAACTTTGAAGGAGGAATTTATTAAATCTCTTACAACAACTGAGGGGCTCTATATTTAACTTTGCCAGAGCACTTCGGACAAGTATTGGCTGTGGTTTCCACTTGGCTCTGAGAGCAGACTGGTGGCTGTGAGGCAAACTTCTGGAGTCCCCTGTTCCTAAAATGAAACAGCTGCAGAGTGTGACACGCTGAGAGCAGTGGGGCGTTCAGAGGAGGAGTTTTCATGAATGAAGTCAGTGGGAGGGGGAGGAGAGAGGAAGCGAGCTCGGGGTTAAACACTACTACTACGTAGGTGTGTCATTAAAAGCGTTTGAGGGGCGTAGAGAGTATGGGTGTGGACTCAGTCTTGGGTCATATAAGTTCAGTTTGATTCATAGCATAAGAGAGGAAACGATGTTGTTGTTTACACTGGCTCAGGGTGCACAGCAACCCACTGTGTAATTTGTAGTGTAGTTTGCACAAATCTGCCCCCAGGGAGCTATGTGAGGCTGTCCTACATAGGCTGTTCCCCCACTGCCAGGGCCTTGCATGTCCCTGTGCTGCCGGCAGAGAAAGAACAGAGCACCACTTGGACCACGCAAAGGGATATTAAAGTCCAACACTGAAATTAAACTTCAGAGTCTGACTTAAGATGAACCTCCAAAGCTATCTAGCAGCCCTGTTCTACTCTGTGCCAGTACAATATCTGTATAATTAATAACCACGGGTCGACAGAGAGAGAAATCCACTTTGCCAAGCGAAAGCCAAGCCATGTGTGTGACGGTATAGAGCTCGCACACATTGTTTGGATTGGTGAGACAAAAAAATGTGCTATAAAATACTTTCTGCTGAATCTGTGGAAAAATTGCAGAGGGAATCAACATGCTCTTTACATCTACCTGTCCAATCAGCATCGGGCAGCTGGGTGGGGATGGCATCCAGCTGGTGTTGGAATATGAGTCACAAATTTAACACATTCTAGTGTGGCAGGGTGGTGGTTGTCCAGTATGCTCACTGTGCATAAATGAATATATCCAGATCATTCTTGTTGGATAAGATCCAAGTTCAAGAAATGTGTGTGTGTGTGTGTGTTTTTTTTTTTTTGTGGTTTTTTTTGGTTACTTGTGTTTTAAATGTGCATATCTATATGTCAATCCCGTATCACAGTGAATTTCTACTACAAAATTCAGTTTTTATATCTTAGCACAAATCTTTTGAACAAATAGGAAACTGGCAGGCACCTTCTGATTCCTGTAACTATACAGCTTCTCTCTGACTTGCTTTAGAGTCTAATGAAGGTCTTCAGTGATGGTTACATCTGCAAAGCATATGCTAACGGTATCTTACAGTGGTCTGAGTGCATAACTTAGATTTTTTGGATGGGTGGTCTCAGCGGTATTTATATTTATTAACCTCTGCATTCTTTGCACCCCGCTTGATCCCCCTTTTCCTCCTTAATTTAGTTTTTTTTTCTTTTTAGGTAACTTGTTTTCCAACGTACTTGCATGCTTTCTTTAATGTTTCTTTTATTAAGTCTAAAGCTTAAATTACAGCTTTCACATGCATCGAGCTAAATACGAACTTTCTAACCCCAGCCACGGAGAGATGCTTGTGCTGTCCTAGCTGGTGTGTTGCTATCTCGCTCACAGCCCTCCTCAAGTTCTCCTGATCAATATGGTGAGCCAATGGTCATCATCACTCATTGGGAACTGACACACAGAAGTGCATGTGTATGTACGCACACACTGTGGCCTTTTAAACCTCCGTATCTCCCAGAGTAAGCAATGGGACATAACCCATAGAGCACATAATCCATCTGGCTTTGATTAATGGATTAAACATCCATTTTCAGACCCATACAATGCCCCTGTATGAATTTTATCAGCATACAGTGACAAATAGTGGTTCTGTTCTCTGCTAAGAGCACTCATTGTTCCTCTGACTAACAGTCATGCAGATGTCACCGCCTCGGCCAGGCTGCCTAGAGTGACTCGTTTAGAAAATATAAATGTAACTGGCTGCTGTATGACATCATTGTCTCAACAATATAGATGCCTATTTTGTCAGCACATAATTGGTATAAATGTATGACTTGATACTGTTTTGCCTGTGAATATCCTTGCTCTTTTTAATGTTTGTGTTAATGGCATAATTGTGTGTTTGTTTTGCAGTCAGCTAAGATCAGCTCTGTTTAAATGAAACATCAGCCTTTTCCTACACCAGAAAAAAATACATCAAGCTTTCCATCCTTCCATCCATCCATCCATCCATCCATCCATCCATCCATCCATCCATCCATCCATCTTCTTCCACTTTTCCAATTCAGGGTCAGTTTAAGGACATTTTAAGGAAACCGTGTGCAGTTTTTGGCATCCTCTCAGCATTGTCTTGGAAAGTTGTAGAGTTAAGGTTGACACTGTTACGATACCTGTCTGTTGACTGTAATATCAGTAGGCTATAAAGCACTGATCAGGATGGCATGACCGTCTTCGGGTTCTGGGTGTCCTGACACTGAATAATGCAGCTTTTTCCTCTGAGGCCTTGTATCCTCTCAGTATCCTCATTGAAGATGCCCTCTCATCTCATCTCTCACTGACACATGGAAATGTTCTCCAAGTAAGAGTTTACATCATCCTGAGAGGCTTAGTGATGAGGTTTTTACAATGGTAAACGGCCTGGCCTAAGTGGCGTGCATCTCCTTCTGAGTATGTCTCCTGACTGTCCTCCTAATGACTCAGAAAATATGCACGCCACTCCATTTATGGGCAGTAAAAACAGTCATCCAGCCGCATGCTAACAGACTGTGAAGAGCACCATAAAAACTGTCTCCGTCATATTCACTTACAGCATAGTTCAGAGTGGCAGCTCAACTGGCTGTCATAACATACAGGAGGATTGTTACTGAACTCTGTGCTGCACCGCTCTGCCCGTCACAAGCAGCCAAACATGAAGTAAAACAGCAGGCGTGCCCTCCCCTGCTACAGAGGGTGACATGAACTAGCAGACCTGCACATAGGAAGTGACACAAACAAGCAGGCCCCAGAGAGGAGGACCATCAGTAGAGATGATGAGCGACTCTCTGGATGCTCTTTGACACGTGTGGCTGCAGCTCAGAGAGGGTGAAGGGAGCAGAGAAGTAAGGCAGTCAATGTATGAGTGGAGAGGAGGGGTGAGGATGAAGGCGGGTGTCGCAGGGGCATGCGGTAGAACTGTGCGCACGACTGCATTATCCGGCTGATTTAGTTATGACAGCTGGTGCCCAAGAGGAAGGCAGCAGAGTGGGGGATAGGATCACCCAGGCTGCAGACAAATGATGATGAAGAGATCACTTTAAAGAACAATCTCCATAATATTTCATGCTCGCTCGGCAGCTCCCAGGCAGCCCGGGCTGCAAGGCTAACTGCTCTATCAATTGATTTGATTCACTGCCGGAGCTACTCCTCGCACATAGTATTTCAAATAAATGACACAGCAGATAGGAATGATATCTACATCAATATTAACCCTGAAAAGAACTAATGGATGCCGGCTGCAATTTGCACTATATCCTGAGTAATGCATGTGAAGCAGAAGGCAGGTGATGGAAGAGTTATAACTCAGGCTTTTCCTGACTCCCCCCAAGGCACAAGAGGATACAATTTGACCTACACCCACCCCACCCAACACAAATATACATGCTACATCTTTCCTCCTCCCTAGGCAACCATTTGTTTTTGTATTTATAAAGCACATTATGGCAGACTAGGCTGAACTAAACCATCTCTCAGGATTGTGGAACACAAAAGGAGTTTATCAGATAAATCACCCTTGACCAGTTAGCTATTAGAGCAGCCAGGAAGTGCAGCCCCGGCACGTATGGTGCTTATAATGATAGCATAGTTGCCATTTATTAATGCATGGACATGATGCATGCTCCAGTACTGCAGTGGTTTAACATGGCTTAGCACTCTTTAACCCGATCCCACTTACTAACCTGCAATATTATGAATTCAGCTCAGGCACAAGGATAGATATACAGATTGCGCCCAGTGGTTTTCCATACAGAGGTCATTACATTTAGACAGTGTTAGAATGCAGGCTATGCTAAGGTTACTACAATAAATGTATTTGTGTGTGTGTGTTTTTTTTAAAAAATATTTCAAAAAATTCTATATTAAGGGCCTCTGGGACAAGACAAAATGCAACTGTACATCTTATATCTGTTACATATACCTATTAATATCCATGCCAGAGGTTTAATTAATTGCTTTGAGATCTACTGTGGGTGGCAACACTTGTGTAAAGGTGATGCTAGAGCATTCATTAGCCTGAATGATGTCCACTGAGTATCTACTGATCACTCCTGTTCCTGATATTTGACCCCTGCCCTAGTAAGAAGAGACTTCAACCACACACAGATAGTGGGAAGTTTGTGGCTTGCCGATAAGGTGGTGATTAATTACAGCGCTGATGGGAGTGTGCTGGGTTTCCATCAGTGATGCTTAATGAATGTCATAATAACACAAGCATCTCTGATCGCTTGGGTCAGTGAGCGGTGTGCAGATGTATGCGGTGAGGGTGAGGTTTATGCGTGTGTGTGTGTGTGTGTGTATTTGGGGCTGGTGGGGGGAAGCGCCTTAGCCGAGACCCCCACCGCTGAACAGCCTGCTAATGAGTCCACTAGAGACCCACCCAATACCTTTGATTGTGATGCTGTGGAAGAGAGAGGAGCAGTGCAATCTTTAGCTGGATTAAGTATCTCTTAAGGAGATCTACTTTCAGCCACAATGTTATCAACCCTTGAGTGTGTATTAATTAGGCCTATTGCAGAGGCGAAGCAGACGAATTTGCAGTATTCCCTCTGCTCTCCAGCAGACACACATGCGCACACAAGCATGCATGCAAAAATGCATTTAATAGCCTTTTGCAGAAATTCACATAAACACAAGGCTCCTGTGTAACAGTTCAGTTTATTTTAAAGGGAAAATTTCATGTACATGTTTAAAGTGAAGCTTCCACCACTGTGCATGTTCCGGCTTGTTGTTGCATGCTTTAATTTGACACCCCATTACATCCCCATCTACATGTTTCATCCACACTTGAGTATGAATGTTTTGGTATTGTATACATCATCCTGTTCTCATTAGGAAGGCTTTTGATATGAAGTGATGCATTATCTACTCACCAGGCAACAGTTGATTGAATGTGGGCCGGTAATGCTGTTTAGTCCCACTTAGAGCAGCCTGACTTTGATGTAAGTACATATTTCCTGGTTGGGGTTGTTATAATTTCAAACATTCACTGACTCATCATACGGGGTGCTGACATTGTTGTGGTTCACTTGCTTTTTTATCTCTTACATGTGTTTCCTGGACCTAAAAATCCACAATTTTCCTCTTCCCTGCAAATCATCAAGAAAAACCTCTATTAACTGGCCTGCAGGTATATTGTTTACCTTTTTTCCACTGTATGAATAAAACCCCACAGCATATGTTAGCAGAAGCATTGATATTCAATCCAGTGCCCCCCTCGCCCCCAACTCCATCATAACCCGGATGTTTAAGAAGCATGTCCAACTGGTATGTTTTGACTTGGTTTAAGTGGTGTTTAATGACAATGGACTGGCTGTTCTGTTCCGGAGCTGAGTTAAGAGTTTCTAATCAAACGTTCTGCTCCATCAATAATGCAGCGCCTTGGATCCCATGGAGGACTTAATTGTGGGTGTAGGCCTGATAGGGAGAGCCTTGGCTAGGGGTGTCTCGTTGCACTCTTTAATTAGAGACCCCCGTCATGTCAAGAGCAGGAGCCCTGGGTGTTTACTATGCAGCATTGTGCCCAGCACTACTTTGGCAAGAACCAGACTGTAATCCTGCCACTAGCTACCGCTCATAGCTTGCTCCTCCTGGAAGAGAGAATGAGGCAGGTGGGGGAAGGGGGGCATAGAGGAGATGGAAAACAGACAAGGAAATGTACAAATTAAGGGGGGAAAAAACTTGCTGACTACTGCTTGTACATCTTTGTATAAATTCCATAAACATAATTTTGGTATACCTTTGGAACTGTTGGCAGACACTAAAATAGTTATTTCAGAGCCAATCTGTGAACCCACTGGCTAGTCTGCTGTCTGAGCAAGTTTGTCAGGGCTTCCTGTGCAGCCAGTGGAAATCCGGGCCAAGATTTCCATTTCCATCCACCGGTTATTCTTAACATGTAGACATCTTCTTTCTTTGAGAAAAAGCTAATAAAAAGTGTTGCTTGTTAAAAGATGATAACTGATGGTTATTCAGTGCATTTTAGCTAGTACTATACCTCTATTCATCTTTATATGGGGCATTTCCCCTTATGCAACCAAAGTCTGTTCAAACATTATGCATCAAATGCACCAGGGTGGCTCAGCGGTAGAGTGGGAAACCACATATGCCGCGTGGTGGTGCAGACGGCGCAGGTTCGAGTCCCAACCTAGTTGCCATAATTGGGCTACAAGGGCATTTTTTTTTTATTTCTCCAAATGCAAGCACATGGAGAAATAAAAAAAAAACAGAAACTTTTATTATACAAAAAAAAAAAAAATCCAACAGATTTTATATATTCATATTGAGAAAAATAGATAATTATTTCACAACAGGTTTGGAACTTTGCGCTGTTTACTGCATTTTCTGTAGATAAGCAACTCTGTGGGTTGAAACCAGTGTGGGCAAGGAAATGTGACATTAACTTCTAATTATTTAAAAGAACTAATCAGTGTTTGCTTTAAATTTGAAGGCAAGCAAATGGGAAAAAAACAGCTTTGATACTTTACAGTTAGAGCTGGACTACTGTACTCTTGGTTGGGCTTTAGGTTCAAATAGGCCTACGGAGCTTCATTGTTAAATAAACACAGTTAAGGTGTTAATACTATTTTGTTTACTTTACCAGAGTCATATATTTTAAATGGATCTCCACTGATTTTAAAGTTTGTTTACAGGTCTTAGTGATATTACATTTATGGAAAATAATATATAAATAAATAAAATGTGTACAAAACCCTTTGTGGCTTCAAAAGCGGCAGTGCAAAACTGGATAAATTGCTGCTAGTCACTTTGGGGGTCACTTTGAACTTCTGACTTCAAATCTGAATTGGAAGAAAAATCTGGTGGTGTAAATTGAGAAATAGCATCTCTTCCCGCATATTCACTTGAGGTTAGAAGCTCAAGGCTACGTTCCACCAGCATAAGGCACAAAACTGTCTGGGTGTTGCTGTTGTGCCTTTAGTGTCACATTTAAACCTATGAGGTAAGCAATTCTTTTTAAACTTGTATGGTAGTGATATGAAGGGGGGTATTTTAACCCAAACCATGATCTTTTACATAACTTAACCAAGTAGTTTTAATTCCTTAAAGTTAGTGAGTAAGTGAAAGAGACAATAAAAAGTGAGTGAAATGGACAAAAATTAGTAACTGATAAAGAAAAAGACTGGGCAAAATACAAAGTTCTCTAACACGAAAGGATTCACAATCTCCTGGCTGACATACTTCATCACCAATCTCCATAAAGAGAAGAACAAATTTCAGATATAATGTACATGAAAGGAAAATCTGTGGATCAAATGTTTTGCTTCTTCTTCAGTTTTGACTTTCAATAAAAACTCAATAAAATAATAGATATTTATTTACTTCCTTTAACATTTCCAAGTACACCTGCTTATGTTTTTACATAACAAAAAGCCACACAAATTCAATTAAACACACGTAAACCATCTTACAATTTTTAAAATTAAGTTCTTCGGAAAATTCATTTCTCCACTTTTGCTTCCTGTGAAGGAGTCGGGCTATGGGGTCTTTTTTAAAGCGTTTTTCTGTCATGGTTATTAGAGCAATTATCGATAACAGGCGAACATTCCACTTCTGGAGTTTCAGCTTCATGTTTTTTATAAAATCAATATGGCCTCCTGGCCCTTATCTTCAATCCCAAAGAAAAATGACAGAACAAATTTAGAGTATGATGGATGATGGTGCTTTTATGTGGCCCGTGTAATGGAACTGGTGATAAGGAGTGGAGTGGACTTCCAATTAGTAAGCCTCTCCTATTGTGATATGGATTAATGTATTGTTTGAAATTGTTACGTGATTTCATTAAATTGGGAAGCTGACTGCTGGAAAGAGTGACAGAAAAACGTGGGGCAAATAAGAGCAACCAGATAACATGGTGGTTACCAAATATGTCCGCCAGTGAATATATCCCAAAGTGAACCTTGACCTCACTGCATCTGACCCAGCCTTGTGCTGAAATGCAGAGATGCGTGCATTTCACACTATGAAACCTGAAGCAACAAATTACATAATTTTTTTTTTGTTGTAATCCAACTGAAATCCTCTTATATTTGACCTGGTGGCTGTGATCCATCTTAATGCTTGCCAGCAGCAAAGTGGTCAAGATGGAGAGTCACAGAAAAAGATATAATTCAGCGTCTAATCATTCTATCAAGCCACAGCGTGCTTTGTGTTTGTTGGGTGTCAGAGATGGAGGGAGACCCCAACCAAACATCAGGTGTCACACTCAGCACCAATGAATGGACAATGGTTATCCATCAATCTTCTGTGTCAACTTGTCTTGTGGCCTGAAACAAACTACAATGTCCATCTCAAAGCAATTTGATCCATTCAGCTGACTCATTTATCAGCCTGGGCTCATTTGCAATCTAGACTGATTTCCTGAAGAAAGGAGAGTTGGATTCAAAGGAGAGGATGGGTGCAAAATATTGAATTTGAGGGAACCGATGACCGGTAGTCCAAAATATTGCTTGGAGCACAGTAAGTGAGCAATGGTCTTTATCTCAGTAGCACGGTGGCTCATTTATTTTCTTGATGGATTGTTTATCAGTCAGGCAGAATAGACGCGTGTTTGAGTAGCTGGAAGGAAGTTTGGAGGGGTTTTATGTGGCAGCGCTGTAGAACAGCCGTATACATCCCCTTCAGCCAACTGACCTCGTCGGGTCATCAGGACTTAAGTAAGAGTGAAAGTCGCTTTAAATGGAGCGAGGCTCCCAGGGACCCAGCCTTGGCTGAGCAGCTGCTGCCGGCCGGCGACTATTACTTTTCCAGGGGCTGACTTTGATGTTTTAACAATCCATACATATTGATTCAGACTGATAATAAACAATTTGATTAGCCTCTTTCTATAGGCTGTCATTTCAATCACTTTCAGAGCTCCGATGGAGTGGAAGTGAGGGCTGTGGAAGGAGGGAGGAAAGTGGGGAGGGCAAGAGAGATGGAAAGACAGAGAGAGCAGCCAAAGCTGAAAGAGAGGGTGGAGGGCTCGAGCCCCCTCCTCAGACAGAAAAAGGAATCCAGCCCTGATTAGGCCTCTGCCTTTGGTGAATTGGACAAGACAGCTGAGCTGCCAGGTTATTAACTCCCTCAGAAAATTCTCAGCCCTCTCTCAGGCCGGCCTGAATACTGCGATCTGGATCGATAAGCAATCTCCGGTGTGTACCAAATGCCTGCTGGATTCATTTGTCTCCCAGCACCCTCTCACTCCGCTGGACAATACACCTGCACAACTGAGACCCTCACCCCCCCTGCTTCTCCTACTCCCTTCTTTCCTGAGTACTGTTCTCACTCTCTTCTCTCCCTTTCTTCTTCACCCGCCCTCCTTCCCTACCTCTCTCACATTCACTCACTGGAGTCTCTGTCACTTTTTAAATAATGACCCTGGGGCTGAAGGAACAACTGCCCACCTCTATTTCATCACGGTGAGTCCCTCTCCTGCAGGCCTGGGCACCCAAGCTGTCCAGGAGAGAGAGAGGGGTAGAGAGACAGAGAAGCTAAAAGAGAAAGAGCGAGAGAGGAAGCGGAGGTGTAGGGGAGGGTTTGCCCACGGCAATGGGGAAGGTGGGGGGCTGCAGCAGCATCATGACTGACAGAAGCACAGATGTCACCATTGGAGCTCAATCGAGGCATATAAATGACCAGCCCATGGCAACTGTCTAGTAAACATGAAAACGTGCAAAGTAGCTGAAGTTATGATTGAAAACAAACAGAATAATCATCCAGTTGATTTTGCACATTAAGAATCATCCAAACCTCGTGTTTGTGAATATTATTGAGCTGTTTTGTACTCCCAGCCTGAGTGTTTGTTGAATCCAGTGAGAATATGGAGCTCTCCTGGGAAAACTGTCAGCAGTGTTGTGAGATCTGTGCACTGTATCATATACTTTATCATATGGTTGAAGTCGCCACTGTGAGCTGCCAGTATAGTCCATTTCCATAACACATGTAGTTCTAAGTAAAAGCAGCTTTACTCAAACTCAGAGCTCTCTTACACTTACAGGAGGCTTGTCTTTGGGAAGGAGAAGTAAAGATGGATTTACATAATGATTGTGTGTGCTGATTTGGCAGCGCTTCAGCTGATAACTTTTAGTGATTCGCTGCGGCATTGATCTCCCAGATGGATTTATTGACGAGGGTGGACGGCTAAAGATGGGGGTTGAGCTGGTGGGAGAGGAGGTGTGAGGGTGCTTGCTGGTGAGGTGATATGAGGAGAAAACAGCAGATAGCCACTCGAGCGAGGTGGACAGTGGATGAGTTTGATGTTACCTGCCGTCTTTACTTGTTGGCGAGGAGTTATTGCCCCAAAGGAGTTAAAAGCCATGCTGTTTCTCATCGCTCATTTCTGTGGTTTCTCTTTTCTATTGTCTTTCTATTGTCTCAGTGTGGCTACAGAGTTGTGACCCCAGAGGGAATTGTCTGTCAGCATACAATAAAGGCAAGGCCCGCGACCGAAGACTCCATTTCTCAGGGCTAATTGTCAGAGACAATGCATGCTGCAGAAAACAGGCTATAAAGGATAAACCTGGCGGATGTTTAGATTTTCTTATCACAGTGATCTTCCATGGGGCAAAATCAGGCTGCAGCTGAAGAGATGCTTATAAGCAAAAAGTCAGGGGAAAAAAAAAAAACTGTGAGGGAAATGCAGTTATTAAAAGGAGCTCTGTAAATATTTGAGAGGACTTTAATGTAGCGAATAGAAAAACACTCAACAGACAGAGCGCTGTTCTTAGGCGGGGATGTGAGACAGACCAAACAGGAAGTCCCTCAAAAATGTATGCTGGAGTTTTTAATCAGTCAAAGATGGCTTTCTCATCAAGGGTTGATTGCAACGGAACAGTTTTGGTTCATAATGTTTTTTCCTTTGAAAGATCACAGGCTGTGATATCATCAAAGAAAAATTGTAATAATGTAATTTAGCTGATAACATGATACAGAAAACTGATCTCTTGATTGTTGTAATTGCAGTCCTGCATAACCACAGCATTATCACTGCCATGTGATGAGCCTGATTCCCAACTAAGCACCTTTTATTTAATAATGTTGCCTAATGTACACCACAAAGTGCTGCTATAAAGACATCACTAATTTACTGGGAGTTGTCCCGGGCCCCTCCCAATTCTCACTTTGTACATTTGTCAGCCGTTTGAATCCATTTTAACCTACATTGTAGCTCCATTCCCAGCAAGAACTTTTTCATGAGCATCTCTTTTTTTTCTCTGTTCAAGGTCATTTGTAATGTGGAATCCATAAACCTCTCAATGAAGAAAGTTATTTGAATTCTTCGATTTTAATGGCTGGGCTTAAAAATTCCCATTTCAGATCTGCAGTTTTAAAATGAAGCTCCAGTGTGTATGTCAGCAGATGAAATTACTGGGGATAATTGCTCTCACGCCATCTCTCTCTCTCTCTCTCTCACACACACACACACACACACACACACACACACACACACACACACACACACACAC